>JBCFXI010001458.1:6236-52858 GCA_038496175.1 Ampulex compressa | reverse complement strand
TAACTAATAAACATACATATACTATATATATAATTTAATAAAATATTTATTCATTATACGAAAACTGTCTTTCATGTTCCCCAAAAAACGAAATGACTTTCCGAACAACCCAATACAACCACGTGTGAGACTCGTGGTCAGGTATCCAAAACTGATTATCACGAGCCTGGCGCGTGGTATGTCGATCGAGCCAAACGTAAACATCATTATATGTTCCTAATACGTACACCTTTCTTGTTCCTTCAAAGTACCATTCTTGTAATTTACAAAATTAAACCAGTCGTACCTTACACATGTATTACATTCCGTAAGTACTACACTCGGTGGTCTTGTTTTCGCTTCCGACTCGCGCTTAAATCATAAAGTAAGTGGTTAACAAACTGCGACACGCGCAATGCCTTTTGTCCAGAAGTCGCCATCTTTGTTGACAATGCTTTCAAGAGGCTGCAAAGAAAAACGATCTACGCGCATGCGCACAATACAAAACCGTCTTTCACGCACTTCAAATCTAGATGTAAAGACATTTATGCACTTCTCATCAAAGGGATATCCTGAGAAAATGAAACCGCTATATTTCGCTGTGTAACACGAATTTCTCTTATCCACCATGGTATATCTCGCCAACATTCATACAAGTCGCGAAAAATGGGGAAAAAAGACAGAAAAAATACATCTTCCATGTTTTTTTCGCTCTTCAAATGTAGACATAAAAACATTTATGCACAGTTCATCAAATAGATATCTTGAGAAAATGAAACCGCTATATTTCGCTCTATAACGCGAATTCCTCTTATCCACAATGGTATTTCTCGCCAACATTCATACAAATCGCGAAAAATGGGGAAAAGGGACAGAAAAAATACATCTTCCACTTTTTTCTTCTTCTTCAAATCTAGATATAAAAACATTTATGCACACCTCATCAAATAGATATCCTGAGAAAATGAAACCGCTATATATTTTTTCGCGTACACCCTGTATAACACAAATTCCTCTTATCCACAATGGTATTTCTCGCCAACCTCCACACAAGTCGCGAAAAATGGGGAAAGAGGACAGAAAAAATACATCTTCCACTTTTTTCTTCCTCTTCAAATCTAGACATAAAAACATTTATGCACACCTCATCGAATGGATATCCTAAGAAAATGAAACCGTACACCCTGTATAACACAAATTCCTCCTATCCACAGTGGTATTTCTCTCCAACCTCCATACGAGTCGCGAAAAATGGGGGAAGAAAACAGAGAAAAAAAAATACCTCTCCCACGTTTTCCTCCCTCTTCAAATCTAGATACAAAAACATTTGCGCACACATCCTCAAACGGACATCCCGAGAAATTGAAACCGCACACCCTGTATAACACGAATTCCTCCCACGCGCGTACCGACCCCCCCTCAAGATCCACGGTGGTATTTTTCGCCAGGCTCCAGACGAGTCGCGAAAAATGGGGAAAGAGGAGAGAAGGAAAAAAATGCATTTCCCCGTCACTTTGAGCGAAGATCTCCCGTACGGATAGAGCCAAGGGGATGCTATATGCACATCAGCGCGCTGCCTATAAATCTCCTCGGGCCATAAACAAAGCTTTTGATGCAAAAGGTCGTAGCAGCATGTGCGTGACGACCGTCGGCTGGCTCCGCGCAGAACGAGGGGGCGTGGGGGTGGAAAGGGGGTGGGGCGGCCGGGGGCGGAGGAGAACAGAGTTGCTGACGCCGTGGCTGAACCACGCTGAAAGCTCTGACGGCTGAATTTAACGCCAGAGCCATCAAGCCACCGTGCAAAGGCGGTGAAAGATGGCCAGAAAGATCCTCGCGCCTGGGATTCTTCGGCGCGTGTCTCTTATAAACGAATCGCTGGCGCATTCGCGGACCTGAGGGGGATCGAAGGGCGCTTTGCTCCTCGAAGTTGGATTAATGTACCGGTTAGTTTGTGGAGATGTTTACGTATACCGCGTATGTTCTTAAGGAAACAGGGTGTTAACACTAGAACTAAAGAAAAGCAGTCGAAATGACTGGACAGTCGAAATGACTGGACAGTCGATTATTTGAAAAATCCTAGGAGTTTATAACGATGTTTTTTTCTGAGATTTTCTATGATTTTTATCTTGGTATTTGGAGCTCTTCAGCGTGTGTCTTCTAATCGAAGAGAGATTTTTTTGGGAGATCGAACAGCGCTTTCTTCCTTGACATGGTGTCGATGTACAAGTAAGTTTCTGGGGATATTTATGTATATCGCGTATATTCTTTAAAATAACAGGGTATTGATACTAGAACTAAAAAAAACCAGTCGAAATGACTGGACAGTCGATTATTTGAAAAATCCTAGGAGTTTATAACGATGTTTTTTTCTGAGATTTTCTATGATTTTTATCTTGGTATTTGGAGCTCTTCAGCGTGTGTCTTCTAATCGAAGAGAGATTTTTTTGGGAGATCGAACAGCGCTTTCTTCCTTGACATGGTGTCGATGTAGATTTTCTATGATTTTTATCTTGGTATTTGGAGCTCTTCAGCGTGTGTCTTCTAATCGAAGAGAGATTTTTTTGGGAGATCGAACAGCGCTTTCTTCCTTGACATGGTGTCGATGTACAAGTAAGTTTCTGGGGATATTTATGTATACCGCGTATATTCTTAAAAAAAACGGGGTATTGATACTAGAACTAAAAAAAAACAGTCAAAATGACTGGACAATCGATTATTTAAAAAGTCCTAGGATTTTACGATGTTTTTTCTGAGATTCTCCATGATTTTCATGCAGTATTTGGATCTTTATATTGATTCGTTTGAATTTTCTTTTACCTTCTTGTTTTTTTAAAAATGTACTTGATGTTCTGTATGTACCTCTTCTCTTTCATAGCTTGCGCATAAGTGCCAGGTTGAGTCAAATTAAATAGTATTTTTCGGACGCGTGAAGTTCTGTTTTATTTGTATGTCATGGGGTTATCCCCATTGTTCCGAGAATTTTTTACGAGAATTAAATAATCATGTATCTAATGGTTTTACGATTCTTCTTCCCCTATCAAAAATATACTTCTTATCAATTTTTTCATTTCATTACTCATAATAACAGTCATTATTCTAGATTTAAAGGAACACTGGCATTGCGTTTCTTTTGTTTATAATACAATACTTTATAATATAATACTTTGCTCTGCCAACATCGCAAAGAAATCGTCTTGTATAAATAACCCAACGCACCGAGAAATACACGTTATTCGCATAAATTTCCTTGCAAATTTCCTCATCCTCCACAAAAAACATTCTTATGCTTCCCATTTTCACGGTTAGGAAATTACAAATACCACCTGAATAGTAAAACTCCTCCACAGACTTAACAGACTCATCAGCACCACAACTAACAGCGCCGAGAAAAGCACAACGCAATGCGCATGAAAATAAAAAACCAACAGAGCGTAATGAAATTTCAAACAAAAACGTGACTCGATGAATTCACTCCACAAGAGCTCGTCTTCGCTCATATCAATATTAAAAACACGGCTCGTGCTGGGAAGTTAGAATTGGAAAAACGTAATTTTACCCTCCGTTAAGCAATGGTCCAATCAATTTAAAAGGCACGGAATAAACTCGCATGTCCAATAATTAAACTAACAAACATACGTGGAGTTCCTGGGGGCAATAAATTCGGCTGGAATCACACCCGCGGGATAATCGTGCGAGGCGGCATCCACTCGCGTGTTCGCGTTCACGGGCTTTTCAATTACGCGATGTGCTTCGTTGCAGGACGATCGCCGAGGAGCATGTGCAAAGGAAATCGTTTCCTTCGCGAATCAATTACGACCGTCGCACAGTGCTTCGAAGTCAGGATATCGTGGAGAAGATGGGAGGATGTCCGTTGAATCGCATGGAAATTAGTATAATAAGGTTCTTAACGCCGCTGATAGGATATTTGAAGTCGAGATAAGGGAGAATCGAATGGTGGATTGGATGATGTTTTGGACAATGTGTGCTTGCAAGTGTTTAGTCTGTACAGTCGAGTAGAGGTGGATGTAAAGTAGGGAAAAATTGTTAAAATTGTACTATGTAAGGGATTGTTTGTATATTTATTAAAGAACACAGACTTTTATTACTATTACTGTTTGCCATTATGCTTTTACATTTGCGGAAAGATACTAAAGAAACATTCTACGTATGAAGTGAAATTAAAGGAGCGATTTGAGTAATTTTAGAAAACGTTGTAAGAGTACTGCTGTTTTTTCGTGATCGTACCTGCTTTATTTGGTAATCGATTTTATTTTGAAAGTATATAATTTACTTTCAGATTTCAGATTTCAGATTTCAGTCAAAATTCAGTCAAATTTTGAAAGTATATAATTTACTTTCATATTTCATTCAAAATCAACATAAAACTTCCTCGAAATCCTCCGGCTTCCATAAATCGACGCGGAATCAATCAAGATAACGCAAGTCGCCAGTACTTTACTCTATACACTCTTTACATTAAAAGTCTCAAGTATTAATCCATCACCAAAAATACTAGCACACCAAACATCCTACATACTAAAAACAATAATCACCAGAAAACTGAGCTGGTACGATTCAGGTGACCAGTACGCATTAAGCAACTCTACCCTATATTAAATGCATTTTAAAGAAAACACAATATGCATTAATAAATCATAGTATTTAATCAAAATTTCTCTTAAAATAATCGGCCAAAAAACAATCACCAACTCCATACACCCTCTATATTTCTTCCATTAAAAGTCTCGAGCATTGATCCATCACCAAAAATACTAGCACATCAAACATACTACTTACTAAAAATAATAATCACCAGAAAACTGAGCTGGTACGATTCAGGTGACCAGTACGCATTAAGCAACTCTCCCCTATATTAAATGCATTTTAAAGAAAACACAATATGCATTAATAAATCATAGTATTTAATCAAAATTTCTCTTAAAATAATCGGCCAAAAAACAATCACCAACTCCATACACCCTCTATATTTCTTCCATTAAAAGTCTCGAGCATTGATCCATCACCAAAAATACTAGCACACCAAACATCCTACATACTAAAAACAATAATCACCAGAAAACTGAGCTGGTACGTTTCAGGTGACCAGTACGCATTAAGCAACTCTCCCCTGTATTAAATGCATTTTAAAGAAAACACAATATGCATTAATAAATCATAGTATTTAATCAAAATTTCTCTTAAAATAATCGGCCAAAAAACAATCACCAACTCCATACACCCTCTATATTTCTTCCATTAAAAGTCTCGAGCATTGATCCATCACCAAAAATACTAGCACACCAAACATCCTACATACTAAAACTAATAATCACCAGAAAACTGAGCTGGTACGCACCCTCTATATTTCTTCCATTAAAAGTCTCGAGCATTGATCCATCACCAAAAATACTAGCACACCAAACATCCTACATACTAAAAACAATAATCACCAGAAAACTGAGCTGGTACGTTTCAGGTGACCAGTAGTCGTGATCGCACGACCCTCCCCCATCGAACGAAAATCCGTCAAAGCGCATCTCCTGCAGGAAATCCTCCCATTCCGGAGCGCCGCGCCAGAGCAACGCCCAATGTTTATCCGCGGTGAGTGATTCGTTCGCGGTTGAGAATCGACGAAGACACTAATGAAGGTTGCGTGATAGAAGCCAGCGCCCGGTAAATGCACGGAGGTTAGTGTGCAAAACCAGCCACGGTAGCGTCCGTCGATTCTCCTTCCATCGTTTCGATCCTCGGCATTTCTCCTCCCCCTCCCCCCTTGCCCCCCTTGCCGCAGCCGCCCCTGGGCGGCTCGAGCTTCCACCCCGACATGCCGATGCACGACAGATGTTAACGTCGCGTTTCAACGGGCAATTCGACGGTAAAAACCAGTTGCCACTTACTCCCACGCTGGGAAGATGGAAGAAGGAGGAGGAGGGGAAGAAGGGGGGATTTAAACTTGCGCAGGCGATCGAGATCGACGGAGGGAAATTTGGAGGGTTGTGCGCTGATTTAACCCTTTGCATTCGATGTTTTTTTTTATGCATGTTAGCAGTAAGTCGATGCAAGTTCAGTGGGAAGATCGTATTCAGTTATAAGTGAATGATACGCGCGTTAAAAGGATAAAATTTATAGAGGCGCGATCGTTTTTTGTTAGCGGAAGCGGGATATTCTATATATAATAGTTCTTGCGAGTTGTCTTTGTAGTTTATTATTTATGTGTTATATTTTATTATGAACTGAAAGTGATTTATATTGTCTCCATGGCGGAGCCCTCGAGTTTGAAGATAGATTTTAAATGGCCCCGGAGTCTTTGAGTGCAAAGTGTTGAGCGGTGTTGGTGGAAATATGGTTTATTGAGAGGTTGTATTGTTTTTAGGAGACTCACTGGTGATGGAGATTTTGGGACAAATTTGGATATCACGTGTCAGGCTGGTTGTTTGATATTACAACTGTTAAGTATTTTTGGGAGATATCTAGGGTATTGTATGGAACTTTAAAAAGAAAAGAGGATGAAGAGGAATTTTAAGAAGTCGATATGGTGACCTGAATACTGTACACAAATCATGGAGAATCTAAGAAAATACATCGTCATCAAATTCCGTTTTATTCCTATATCGAGGAATTAATCCAATTGTCCCGAGTATTTCTTATCGGAATAAATTAATTTTTTGTTTTGAGTATTTTCGAGAGTTTTGAGAGTTTTCGAGTACTTTTTACGGGAATAAATTAAATAATCATCCAAGTAATGGTTTCACGGTTCTTCTTCACCCATCGAAAATATAATTCTCACCAATTTCTTCATTTCATCACTCGCAATGACAGTCATTTCTCTAGATTTAGAGAAGCGTTGGTACTTGCGTCTATTTTCTTCATAATACAAATCACTTTCGTCTGCCAACGTCGCAAAAAAATCGTCTTGCATAAATAATCCAACGCACCAATAAATACACTTTATTCGCGTAAATTTCTCCGCAGACTTCCTCATCCCCCGCACGAAAACCATTTCTACGCTCCCCATTTTCACGGTTACGAAACTACAAACAGCACCGCTTTGTCCGCATGCCATTAAACGCTCGACTCCATTCCGACCGCTCCATTAGTCTGGAAAAATCAGAGAAACGTAATCTTCGACATCGGCACCGATCGTCATTCGATCTTATTCGACGTGTTAATGCGTCGATACTTAATATCAGATCCTGAACCGCACAGAAAACTCGGTTTGGCGCTCATTACCGGCATCGGAGCCGAGATTCGATCGAAAGGCCGACACACATCGAGCCGCTGGCTCTCTTAGGTCCTTATTTAGCGAGCATTGGGCTCTATTATACAAGAAAACGCGGAATACCTCGCATGGAATATCTCTCCTGGCCGATCGGCCGAGCTAAGCGCTCTAATAAAAGCAATCGACGACGATACCGACCTTCGCTTATCCCCTGGATCGACTTCCAGCTCGATCAGCTTCCCTGGCCAAATAGCAGATACTGTTTAAAGTCTGTTGAAGCGATCGCGAGGAAGTCTGTTGGAGTTGGAGTGATGGTGTCGCTGATGGAGGGACGTGGTTTTGGTGGATAATACGATGAATGTGAGAGAGAGTTATTGGTGTTTTGCTACTGGTGAGCTGATGGGTTTTTGAGTTTTTAATGTGGATATAAAGGAGTAGGTGATGATAAATGGTCTTAATCTTAAGCTTGCTTGTTTGCTGAGTAGTTTTTAACAATATATGATAATGGTCGTAGCGAGCAAATAAGTGTATTTATATTGATACTCATTCTGATCTCCTGGAGTTAATGTTCTGTGAAGAGACCGACATTCGTTTGTAGGAAATAAGTTTGTGTGGCTCGAATAATTAAAGGGGTAATAAATGAATAGAATTAGTATCGGGGAAATTTATGTGTTAAGGTGGAGAAGAAGAGTATACAAAAAAGAGCGTAAAAGAATATTTATCTTGGCCACTGGTAATAAATGAGTAGAATTAATGTTAATATATAAGTTTGTTGCTGAAATAATTAAAGAGGTAATAAATTAATAGAATTAATATTAGGGAAATTTAAGTATTAAGTTATTTCTAGTTCAATTGCACTTAATATTAGTTTTAAAAAAGACAAGAGTGACGTGTGATATAAAATCGACATTATAATACGACATAAAATAAATTAACGAAAACCAGTTAAAAGTCTTAATAAAAGATAATTTATTTAAAGAATGTGTACATACGTTCTCTATTCTATTATTTAATGAAAGAAATTGCATGGGGTGATGAAACACGTGTTTATACTGTTTATTTTTTACTTGGCAAGCAAACGTACATGAGTCGCCAAAAAAAAGTCATTATCGAGTTAATCGTCGTGACGCGGAAAATAAAATTCTCGTATTAAGCGTGACTTAGCATGCGATAATAATTGCTCGTTGTACTAAAAGTTAGGTACTATATGGTGAAAGTAATAAAGTAATAAATTCGACGTATTTATTGTGAATATAGTTTAAATACCTGCAACATTACGCGACAAAGAAAGGATATAATATAACATGAACTTTTATAATATAAATTAACTTTTGAAGTAAAGAAACTTTGGAATAACATAAAATAAACTTTTCTATCTGAAATTTGAAGTGTATAAGCACAACAGAGGAGAAATATATAAAGAACACTTCACAGAAACGATATGAATGCATCTAAAATGCGTAAAAATCTATTCGAACGACAAACTCGTATTCAAATCTTGTTTAAATACAGCTTTCGTAATGTTTAGATATTTTTCACTCTCCTGCAGAGCACAATCGATTTGTTGTGATTTACCTCGTCGAAACTAAACACTTATGCAATTGGAAATTAACCGCGCGAATTACACTCGAGCCAACTGCCGGCGCCACGCGAGTTGCTGTTTAGTTTACCTCGAATTCAGAATCACGAGAAATACTGGTATGGTTTTCTATTACAGAGATTAACAAGATTTGAAAAGAACAAATTTAAGTTCTTGTTTCTGATAATAAAGAAATAGAGGTCAAGACTACAAAGATTTGATTTAAGTTTCTCTTGTAATTATTTGACTTGGTGGAATAGTTTGACTTCCCTTTGGACGCTCTTCCTTTATTTTTATTTTGAATACAACACGAAACTTAACCAAGAGATGCGAATAGTGGTAACTAGAGTTAGAAAAAGAATTTAAATGGTCAAATTGTAGTTTATAGTTTATGTACTACAAAAGTAAAATGAAGATATGAAAGAAGGTTTGCAATCTCCATAACATTTGTATTTCATTACTATTATTTATACGCTTATTATGCTATATGCTTATTTACACGCCTATATGTTCATTCATTTATATATACGATTACTATTATCACATACCTAAAAGCGATCGGTCTTTCCAGATAATATGTTTATTACATCAGCAGAGATGACACATTAATCCTTATCGATCATCGTATGATAAAATGGAAGAGCAATTCCTGACAAAAATAGGTAGCAACATTTACAATATACAAATCACTGATCACAGATCCTCAAAATATAAACCAGCATATCAAACCTCTCGATATAAAATACCAAAACTTATTTATATACCATCACTATTAGCTCATTCATTTATATTTCATTACTATTATTTGTATATCTATTATGCTATATGCTTATTCACTTAAATACGATTATTATAATCACATACCTAAAAGCGATGACTCTTTCCAGATATGTTTATTACATCAGCAGAGATGACACATTAATCCTTATCGATCATCGTATGATAAAATGGAAGAGCAATTCCTGACAAAAATAGGTCGCAACATTTACAACGTACAAATCACTGATCACAGATCCCCAAAATATAAACCAGCATATCAAACCTCTCGATATAAAATACCAAAACTCTTATTTACATACCATCCCTATTAGCTCACTCATTCATATCTGACCCTTATCATCGCGCGCCCATCACCTCGAAAAGCGCCAAAAGCTCGAAACGCCACCAGGAGCGCGCGCGATAAATCAGCTTGAAGCTTTAATCGGCCAAAAAGCCCGAGCCAAAGAACAATTTGGCGCGAGGGCGACTTTCATGCGGCGGACCAATTGAATTTCGGGAGCGCACACTTTGATCAATGGCCGGGCAAGTAACCCCGCGCAACCTTCCGGCCGTTTCGAGTTTAACGGCCATTGTCCCGACAAATTCCTTCGCGATTAAAGTGAAATCACAGTCTGGCCCAGAGAAATCTCCCGGAGTCCACGTGACGTAATGCCGATCATTAGGAGGCCCCTGGCTTTCTTCGTCGGCTCTCAAAACCGCTCCCAGCGTACGGCGTGCGCCACTTCAGCGCCAAATATCGCTCCTGCCAATAGATATCGCCCTGAAAAGGCCCGCTATCGGCCACTGTTACGCAACACGTTGCCACGGCTCGTGTATTGGAAGCGAGGAACGCGAAACCGAGTGCGTTCAGAGGGTGCATCGTGTGTGGGAATGGTATTAGGAGCTCGAACAAGTCCTGGCTGTTCGCTAACCGATGGTATTTCGTGATTTTGGATATAATATATCCAGAACATATACGCATATAGAGCTACGGTGGTGTTATATAGAGCTACCGGGTTCGAATCCCGCCCATCACCTCTGGTTTTTCTATGTGATATGTATACCGTAGCTCTGGTGGTTCGTAACCCACCTTAAACAGTAGGTCCTAGGCCAAATGACCTTAGCAGTCGGTGCCGAAAAATGAATATAAAAAAAAAAAAAAACATATACGCATATTATTCGCTTAACAATTGCGACTATTTTAATAGGAACTATAAATTTAACACCCTTAGATACACTTAGGCAGTATGACTCATTGGCATCCTGTACGTATATTTTTAAATTCATTGAAACGCAAACCCTTAAGTATCTCGATTTGAAGATAAATGGAGTTAGGCCACTTTTAAAATAAACGGTTTATATGTTAGTTTTTCGTGGTTTGAGCGGATGGTGTGTCATGGAGTTTGGTGTGTGTTAGTTTGTCAGGGTTTTATTGAATGGTATTATGGAGTTTGGTGTGTGTTAGTTTGTCAGGGTTTAATCGAATAATATGATGAATTTTGGTGCGTGTTGGTTTGTCAGGGTTTAACACTGGGATTATCAAACTAATCAAAATGACTATTTAGTCGATTTTTAGAAAATAGTAGCGCTTTGGGAGGATACATTTTCTGAGATTTTCCATAAATTTCATGAGGTGGATATGGTTATGTTGATCGATTCTAATTTCCTTTTTCTCGTTTTCATTTAAAGATGTATCTGATTTTTTCAATATACCCCAAAACTGATCTTCTAGTGTTAAACAACGTTTTTTTCTTCGTTCTAAAAATATCAAGTTTCGTGCTAAGTAAACAGCATATACAGGAAATTTGATTGCACTATTTTATTCGAAAGAAACCTGCTGTCGAAGCGCATAGAATTCTTGTTTAAATTTATTGCTAGCATGCTCTGTCTTTGTCTGTTTTATGCTTCAAAAATCATGATTTTGATCTTCCAGATAAAGAACGCTTTGGCGCGGCATAAAGGTTTGAGGATGAAGAATCGAAGGAATTACTTAACGAAGACCCGCGTCAGGCGCTAGCTGAACTTGCAAAATCATTACGAGCGGATGACGCAACTGTTTCGAAACCTTCGAAAGCATTAGGAATGATCCAGAAGCAAGGACATTGCGTGCCGCATGAGTGAAACAGCGAGGACTTACTCAAGGTCCTGATACCTACGCGAGAAACATTGGGGAAAGACGGAGTATGTGGTTCAAAGGTATTCCAGTAAATTGGAGCTGGAACTTCCGTATAGCAAATCAGAAACATAATTTCGGGATAATTTGCCAGGTGATGATCGATTTCAAACAGTAGTTTTTAGGTCGAATTGTCTTAACAGGTTCCGTGCCTTTCTTTACTTTAAAACTTATTTTTGATTTTCGTTCAATTCATGCCATGCTATTAGAATTCGCTTCTAACTTATGTTTTACGATTTTTATACATTCCAAGAAACAATTCTTTTTTAATTATTCATCTTGCAAGGAAAAGTCTAAATGCAAAAAATAAACCTGAATGGAAAATCGATCACGGATCGTGTTAACGATTGACGTGGAAAATGAAGGATAACTGTATATACAGCTTGCATCGTATCAATCTTATATCCTTTTATTAGCTGTTTATGTAAAGTTTCATTTTAAACGAGACCGTAGAAGATAATTGAATTAGAAGACAAACTAATTTGCTTGTACTTTTGCACAACTGTGTGAAGTAGATAGAAGAAGTGGTATGTTCTTCTATTGGAGTTTTTATTTATTTGATTGGAGTTATTATTGTTTCATTAAAATCCTTAGATGCTCTGAGTAACGGAAGTGTCACTCTAGGAACAGCGCTTTTCAGGGAACAGACGAAAGTCGTGGCAAAGAAGGAGAAGATAGGTCACGCTTCATCCTTAAAAGTGTGTCGTATTCCATGCAACTGTTATTTGAGATAATTTATAGCATAATTTGCATGTAACGCTGGAGATGTAACTTTTGAAAAAACACTATTTGCCAAGAAACGAATAAACCGATTCTTGAACATTGGAACAAGACGATAGTGTTCAGTAAAGGTAGCTATTAACTTTTATTCCGCTATACCAAAGTACTTCATTCATGTTCATCGTAAGAATCGATAGCAAGAGAATAATATTTTTCAGGAAAAAGTATTGGAAAATTAAGCAGACAGTGTATTATAACTCATGAAAAGACAATTAAGCTTTACGATTAGATTAGATTTACTTTACGATTAGAATCGTAAAGTCTATTCTCCACTTTTATGATTCAAAACATATCTACTACCGCAGCTGCTCTTTATAATAAAATGCCAATGAAATTCTACATATATCAAGATCCCTACATATTGATTAAAGAGATTTATCAACGTTTCTACGAGAGACATTGAACTACCGTCGGATCTAAGTTCACCGTAAGAAACCTCTAAACCGTATATATAAACCTAAATTGCTATAGAAAACGCGGTAAAACAAATCGTTAATAGAGAAGGGGTCGATCGATTTGCATATATCCTCTGCGTCGCTCCATTACCACACTTCAACCGCAATCCCGCGGAACATACGTTCACTCCTCAATACCGCATCCCAGCGAGCGCAAGCGTCTCAAAATCGAAAAGAAAGTCCGCGCGCCACAGTGCCAATTTCGATCTCAAAGCTCATCTGCCGCCTCGCACGGGTGGTTCTTCAGCGCGTTGCACGAGGTACGCCGGAACTTGGTCGCCGCGTTATACGGGGGCCAGCGGCCGTCGGACCTCCGGCGAATACCCGACGCGACACTACGTGCACGCACGCCGAGCATATCCGTGAAGGAGGGGCAGCGCGATGTGTGGGTTTAAAAAGCGACGACGCGCGTCCTCGGTCGCTCCGTCCTGCTCCTGTCGTGGTCACGAGGCGAATGCCACGGGAGTCTCCGTCCTCGTCTCGCGGACCCCCCACCACGCGGCGAGCGGCCCGAGGGAGCGCGAGCGCTCGCCCCCCCACCACTCGCGGCGGGGTGGCCTCGCGGCGGTGGGCGGCGCCGCGCGCCGACCACGCCCACCCGCGATTCCCCTTTGCCAGCCCGGCGCGCTCGTCAAATGTTTTTCGTCGCGGATTATGACGCGGTCTGCGTGATTATGACCACCTCTCTCTCTCTCTCCCTCCACCCCCCCTCTCTTTTTCCTCCTCACCGCCCCCTCCTCCGCGCCTCGTCGCCTCTCCCTCCAACGCTCACCTCTCGGAGGCCGTCGTTTTTCCCTCTCGCCCACCACCTCACCCCCCCTCCTCCTCTCCTCCTCCTCACCACCCCTCCCTCTCCCGACGACCGACGAGGACGAAGTTTGCTCTTGCCTCTGCCCGCCGCGGACGACGTCTCTCGGACGTAAAGAGCGGACTAAACTCGCTCTCCATCTTGCTCCGAGGCGCGCTCGCGTATCGTCGCGCGGAGCCTCTCTTTCCGACTTTCTCCTCCCGTCTCCCTTTCGCCCCACCCCTCTCTCGCTCGCCTCCATCCTCTTACTCGCTCCCCCTTCGACGGCCACACCGACTTTCCCTCCTTCTCCCGCCACCGCGGCCTTCTTTCCTCCTTCCTTCCTTCGAGCAGCCCCCCCCTCCCTCAACCCATCCTACCACCAACCGCTCGCCCCTTTTTCCTTCGTGCTCGCGTACGTACACAGAGGCGCCTGCACGTACACGCATACAGAGGGGGGGGGGGGGGATATATTCCGGTATCTCTCCTACCGCCGTTCTCCCTCGAGTGCCACTATCGAGTAGCTAGTAACGCGTAGCGGCATCGACCGCCTTGTATCCTACGAGGCGAGAGAGAGAGAGAGAGAGGATGGCGAAACGGGGGATAGAGAGAGAGAGGGAGAAGGGGGAGAGAGAGAGAATAGGACAGCCTGACCATGGCCACAGGCCGTCGATTCAGGGAACACGAAGGCGACGCACAATGGACGGAGGAACGCGGGTAATCGGTGATACACGCGAAACGTTGTTTACCGAGGCCGACCGGATTGAAAATCGGTGGGCTTTGTCGTGCTCCACGCTTGGCGGAAAGTATCCCCGGTTAACCTGTTACCTTCTCGCGACGGATGTTAGGGTTAAGGGGTGTTGGTCGATCGGCGTCGCTCGAGTGGCCAGCTGGGCCGATTAAGTTTGGTTAACCCTTTGACTCCAACCGTCGATCGACTCGGGGGCATCGAGGCTCGAGCGGCTTTTCTTTTAGCGCGGTGTAGGTCTGATTTCGAGCAAACGACGGTTATTGGTTTATAGACCTAAAATTGGTTTATTAACGTAAAACCGATGGTTTATGAGCATAAAAAGAATCGTGTATAGAACTATGTTCAATTAAAACTACTATCGATCGATTTTTCTTTAAATTGGACTCATACCATACCACTTTCCAAAGGAAGAAAAATTAATATCCTGGTTTTAAAAAAATAATATCATAATTCCAGGGAATAATAATTCCACATGGCAATGTGTACACGCATTTTTCGCATACCTACGACTCAGCCTGAAAGTATACGCATACTTTCAACGATCAAGGGTTCGTCAGCCTGTCCAACATCGCTGATGTCTCATGGTCAGTGTGAAAAAAGCACACGTTTAACCTATTATTACCTCTGCGAGATCAATGCGAACATTGGCGTCCTTCAATTACCTAGTTGCTTACTTAATTCCTACGCTTATCAGTGATCGATCCGTTAGCTGTCGCGATTAGAGTTCATCAAATGCTTCGTACAGCAGCCTTTGTCGGAAGTCTGGTGCGCAAGCAAAAGCGTCTTCCAAAAAAAATCTTTTACTTTGCACGTATCCTGGAAATATCTTCATCCACGATACGAAATAAGCAGCGCGCTGAATCGAGTGTTTTGGTAATTCGGTTGGTACGATTGGTACCGGCCACTTGGCCGGGGCACACAATTAACATTGGCCGGTTAATATGAGCAGCATTAGTCGAATGATTAGTCGGCACAATTAATATCGGTTACCTAGTCGGAGTGATCGGCGTTACTCAGCAGGTTTGTGTACACGCGCGTATTTGTACAGGCATATTAGAGGTTAGGGCGTATAGCTGTTGATCCTACCACTGCATATTTGCATCGGCGTGCATACATTAACCGGGAGTTATTTACCACATATTTCCAGCCGCGAACGCACTTTGGCGGGTAATTAATCAGCAAACGGAACTGCGACGTGCCAAACGAAGTCCCATTGGCGGAGGAAAAGTCTAACTTGTTGGAAAGAGTTAATATTGGCATCCGCGAATTGGCCAACAGAGCGGCGCTAATATTGAACCGGATTTGCTGTACAGGCCGTTTCAGTTTCTCCTGGATCGGCCCCGGAGGCTCGAGTGGAAATAAGGAAGACCCTGCGATTACACTCGTGCGGAGAAAGTGAAAGCGGTTATCGGTCGTTCGTCGCTTACAGTGCGGAAATGTCGTATCTTCCAAGCTTCGTCCATCCTGCGCCTGTTCGTTTTCGCGGTAAGGTGGAGGCGCCGGTAGTTGACACTGTTTTTTAAAAAAAGTGGATAAATAAATAGACCACGAGTTGGAATATATTAATTAATTGGTCTATATACGCTCTTTTATTCGTATGTGTTTAGCGGTTTTTTTAGTGGAAATATATTTTAGAGAAGAGATCAAGATGAAGTGTGAGGTAAAAGGTAGCTGACACTTTTTAAAAAAAGTGAATAAATAAATAGACCACGAGTTGGAATATATTAATTAATTAGTCTATATAGTGTCGCTCTTCAGCGGTTTGCTCTTTTAGTGGAATATATTTAGCGCCTCGTTTTATTAGTGGAAATATATTTTAGAGATGAGATCAAGATGACGTGTGAGGTAAAAGGTAGTTGACACTTCCAAAAAAAAAAAGTGGATAAATAAATAGACCACGAGTTGATATATATTAATTAATTAGTCTATATAGTGTCGCTCTTCAGCGGTTTGCTCTTTTAGTGGAATATATTTAGCGACTCCTTTTATTAGTGGAAATATATTTTAGAGATGAGATCAAGATGACGTGTGAGGTAAAAGGTAGTCGACACTTTTTAAAAAAAGTGAATAAGTAAAGAAACCACAAATTGGAATACATTAAACCTTATTAGTCTATATAGTGTCGCTCTTCAGCTGCTTGCTCTTTTAATAGAAATCTATTTTAGAGACGAGATCAAGATGACGTGCAGGATAAAAGCAGCAGTAGTTGACACTTTTTCAAGAAAAGGAAATAATTAAAGAAATCGTAAACTGGAATACATTAAACTTTATTAGTCTATACAGTGTCGCTCTTCAGCTGCTCAATTCCAATATATTAATCACGGTTCTCGATTAAACCAATATAATTATACCAAAAACAAATTTCTATCACAATGTGCCATAGATAAGGGGACTCCGTTTATTATTTTTCACTCTGCCTAGAGGGGGGAAAGAAACTACCTGGTTAATGGGTTACAAGGATTTTATCCTTATCTTCCCTCTGATATTATAATACGTCGTGTTTAACCGCGAAGTGCGGCTCGAAAGCGTGAAGTGTAAATATCAACACCGATGTGCATTAACACCGACCATTAATCTTCGTCAACAGGAAGTGTCAGGAGTCTACTGTGCAATCTAATATTCGAGATAAGAAGATGGTGTTTCTCACACGGAGAATATGACGATAATACATAGTCTTGAATGTTCTTCATGACGATAATCCATGTATCAGAATTTTTACGATCGAACTTAGAAAAGTTACGATCAATAACTTTTCTTCGCAACGACAGCTCTGCTTTTATAGATGCGCACTTTTGTGGATATCTTTTATGGATATAATATGCGCTCAAGATGTTAAGCGATTATAGCTGACCAGCAATTCCTGAAGCAGAGGCATAATCGATAAATTTAGTATCGTAATTAAGATAAGAACGTCCTGTTTTTTTGCGCACAGGGTATACTGCAGAGCGCAGCTGAAAAAGTGTAATTCGAAGGCTAATTGCGGAGTACACCGAGTGTATCGAGCAAAGTCTATTTTGTTGTTTTCATTTATTTCGCATATCTCGATGATCAGCGCTGAGGTTGCAATCGAATCGAGATGATCGTGAATTTTTTACGCAAAGAATGTAACAAAGAAATGTGCAATTAAAGGAAGAAATCCTGACTTTGAAACGAAGAAGCTACTTTGGCTCTTCATTCGATGAGGCTGGGATTAATCAAAATTTTATTGAATGGATTTTACTGATTAATCAAAATATTATCGAAGGCTAAAAGTAATAATGTACAGGAACCAAGAAGTTCTACTTTTATTACTAAACAGTGTGTCGCGAGAGTGAAAAATAGGTTTGATAGATAAAGACTTTATTTCCCAAGCTTACGTTTGCAAAAACTTCGGCGATCGGTTCGAATGCATGTACAATGTACCAAGAAAATTCATCCTTCATACGTGAAATTCGCGCGATCGATAAACCCCCATCTACATAAGTACCATAATCGTCCAATCCCACGGTACATTCAATAGGACAATTGAAAGCGCATCTCCTAACGGACTTTGTCTCGTACAAGAATATCGAACCTTCCTGCATTACGAAAAGTATCTCGACGAGCCAATAAAAACCGCGCTTCTACCTAAACGAACGTATTTAGCCAAGTACAAAAGCGAATTTTCCAAGCAACCGTTCTTTTGCACAGCAGAAACCGAATTTGCCCAAAACCATCGCAAAAATATTTATGCAAATGCGGTTGCTGCGCGCAAAAGACCGCCGACAAAGAGGCGCCGAGAAAAAGCAGCCTCGCCACCCGGCATTCCTTCCCACACCGGATCAGCGATCATCGATCCCCATATCGAAGCCCAGAGTCGCGGATCGCGCAAATAAACATCCCGATGGAGACGAACGCACTTTGGTTGATCGCGACGCATCGCCTCTACGTCCGACCCCGAAAGTGCTCTCAATTTCAGGGCACGATCATCGTACCCCCGGACACCGTGTCGCGGACCCTTCGACCGACTCACTTTCGACGGGGATCGATAAACCGGACTCTATTCTGCCGGCAGCGCGGGGCTGGGGGGGGGGCGCGGCAGGAGGAGGGAATTCGATGCGCAGCGCGTAGCCCGCCGTTAAATAAGCTTACGAATGAGGTGTTTCTGGAAATCACACGGCGGCCCGCGCGCGGCCGGAAAACCTCTCGCGGATTTGGCAACACTGTGACGCGCTGGGCGTCTCAGTAACACTCAGCGGCGCGAAGGACGAACGACGAGGAGGTCTCTGGACGGAGAAAAAGCGCGTCCGGTGGGAAGGTGGGGGCGGAACTAGGGGCGCGGGAGGGGAGGCCGAGGCCTGCCAGGGGAGGGGTGGGGTCACGTGACGCGCTGGCTCGAGAGCGCCGCTCGGGTGGGACGCGAGGGGGCGTGGCCACTCGGATCCTCTCCGCCGCCAATCTCGCGGCGCAGCGCGCAGGTCCCTCGCTGGCAAGGCTGGGGAGGGGGAAGGGGGGCTCAAAGTGATACTAGCAACGCTGGCTAGCGCGAATTTTGGCACAGCTTGCTGGAAAATTTCTCACCCGGATTCCTCGAGGAAAACTCCCTGGTGTTTCGCTGGCGCGTTCTATCGTGTTAAAGGATGATCAGCCTTGCGTAGCGCGCCAACGATTCGCGTTTCGGGCTTCATTGATTATATGGACAGGGCTGAAATGTGCCGCCTGGAGTTCGTAATGGACCGGAGGAGATAACTGGGAGCGTGAGTCGGGGCCGTTACGCTGCCGATTACCAGGAATTATTTATATGAATGAACGAATGACCGTGGCGGGGAGGGAGAGATGAGAGGGATGCTGAGAGAATTGAGTCCGATTGCGAGGCGTGCTGTAATTGCCGTATGGCTCTTACTCGAGAATAGTTTTTATTGTGGAGTGCATTAGAGGAAGTTCACTTCCTACTTGAAGTAGGAGCTGACGAAACTAATATAAAACGGCGGGTGAGCGTCGAAGATCGCGCTTATCGCCGTGTTTTTATTGTCCCAGTTGCGAGTAAATGACATATCTTTAACGTCAGGTTAAAGGTGGTTGCTAATAATTCACGATAATTGGAATCCAATAAGAGCAGAGGTTAAGCGATTACAAGCGTATCGGTTGTATTGTGCGATGTAACCTCTCTAAAAATTGCGAAAAATGACTAACAAGCTTCTACTTTTAATCTTTACTGCTGAGATTGTTGAAAAACTTTTGCCCCCGATCTCTCGGAAAAGTTTAACCTCGAATCGCCGCGAGTATCGCGATTCCTGTAAAACCATTATTCGTTCCTCAAGCAGGAACACTTTTCACATATTTCAGCAACTTCTGTAAAATAGAATACTGTTTTCTGAATAAATGTGGAGGAAAACCCCTACATTATCTTTATTTAGACACTAGAGTAGTATATAGCCATGACTTCTAATTATTACGATTCTTCTCAAAGAAACATAATCTTCTTAAAAATCGCGACAGTAGAACAATATCGTAATCGTTCATTAATAACGAGCTGTCATTTTCGCACAAGCTTTTCTCTTCCGAGAATCCATAAACCTTCTAAACCCCTTACAAAATCACCTCTCCATTAAAACCATTCCAGTCCATCGCACACCCAACACGCGCTTATCTCGTCATTCACACACCCCAAGATTTCAACCACGAGCCGCCGTCACGGGCACGGCCCAATATCAAAATTCAAGAAGCCGATATCGCGAAAAACCTGGTCGGTCCGTGCCAAAGGTACACTCCCTCGAGCGTATCCCGCGCGAGGAGCGCCGACTCGTTATTACGAGGCAAGAAGTTAATTCGTCCCGGGCGTGGAAAATTCAGCGCGTCAATCGCGAGTTCTGTCCGCGTCTCCTCGCGGTGTCGATCCCAGCCCCCGCCTCTCGATCCTTCGCCCCCACCCGCTCGCCCTCCCCCCCTCCCCCCGTGCCCCCGCCCCGCGCGGAGGAGCTGGGTGGTGTTAATGGGCGTACTCGCGGTTGACACCCTCGGCCAGTCCGTGGTGGGGGCCAGCTCGGCGCCGGCGCGGGGTGGGGGATGGAGCGGGAGGGCAGGCGGCGAGGAGCGTCGGAAAAGGCGTCGAGTCCAACGCCG
Organism: Ampulex compressa; assembly: GCA_038496175.1. Taxonomy (NCBI): domain Eukaryota; kingdom Metazoa; phylum Arthropoda; class Insecta; order Hymenoptera; family Ampulicidae; genus Ampulex; species Ampulex compressa. The sequence continues at coordinate 32,295 of JBCFXI010001458.1, read as the reverse complement.
CTCGGATTGGCGCCGGAACGCCAATCCGCGCTACGAGCGCTCATTATCGCCCCGCGGCAGGGGGGCAGGCGAGCGGCGAGTGGTGGGGGGCGCGAGGGGGCGCCTCGGGCTTCCCCCACCACCGGCCGCCGGCAGGCTCTCGCCTGGGCGTCGCTCTCGCTCGCTCCCTCTCTCTCGCTCCCTCTCGCGCCGGGCCCGGTGCCCCCACTCCCGACCGCCGCCACTGCCGAGGGGAAGGGAGGAGGAGCCCCCGCACGGCCTCAGTCTTCGCGTCGCTGCCCTCCAGCATTCACGCCTCCCGCGTCCGTTCCGCGGCGCACTACGCTCGGCCGTACACACACGCGCGCGGGCCTACCCACACGGGCGCGTACACACGCCCCGAATCCGGACGAGGACTTTAGCACACCAACACCTCCGCGGGAGGTGTGGGGGTGAGCCCCCGGAGGAGGTGTCAATCCTAGCGCTGCTCAGTGACCATCGCGGCGCCACCCAAGTAACACCTTTCGTCCGCTCCTCTCAGACTCGTACCCCAGCGAACCCTTCTCCGCGCCGTCAAGCGGACCCTCGCCGTCGAGCCCGTCGGACCGCGGACGCCCGAGAGGCCGGTGTCGCGACGCACCTCGCCGGCTACGCGACGGGGCTCGTGCACCACGAGGCGCGCGAGTTTATCATCCTCCCGCGGAGGAGAGCCCGGCTTCCTTCGGGGCCGCGTGTGCCGCCGATTCCTTCGCGCTCAGTGCTAGTGTGTCTCGAGCCTCTAACCGCCCGAGTTAGGTGCCCCTTGCGCGAGTGTTGGCCCCGATGGGCTGTGCGGAGCTACCGCGGTGAGGAAGGCCCAGCCGCAGGATCGCGTCGGCCAGCGTAAGATGTCGGCCGGGTGGGCCCCGGCTCTGGACCCAAAGAGCACCCTCGAGCACCGACTATCGCCGCGCTCAGGGCCGTGAGAGCAACCGGGGGACGGAACATGAGCAAGACGGTGCCCTGACGCTGAACGATACCGCCGATAGCCGCGTTAGCAGTGCCAGGATGCGCGAGGTGTGACCGGTGTTAATCGTCTCACGCGAACCACCACCATCGAGTGTTCTCCGAGCATCCCCCGCGACATCCCCAGGAACACGAGCCTCCGCGATCGAGCTCGACCACTGTGGACTCACGGCTCCTTTATAGAGCGAGCACAACCCCCTTCATCGTCGTCGTCGTCGTCCACAGGAGCCAGGGGCGGAGGAGCAGGGCCAGCCGTGTTCAGCCTGCCGGGCGGAGCCCCTAGGATTGAGTCACTCGAAGAGGAATCTCGCGCGACTCGGCCCACCCGCCCGTCTCGATGAGATTCGAACAAGAGACGGCGTGCAGGGGTACCCACTGCGCCAGCACTCCGCAACCCTCCGCGCTGCAGCAGCGATCACGGCCCCAGGAGGAGGAGGAGGAGGACTCCTCCTTGAAGGACGTCGAAGGTCAGCGGCGCAGACGAGAATTGGAGGCTAACGTGGTCGAGGGTGCCAAGACGGGGCCGAGGGCCGAGGCGGGGGGGCCTGGGATGGCGTACCCCGCGTCAGCGACGGCTCTTAATCAGCACTCGCCCTTCGCCACCTCGATCGCCGCCTCCAGCAACCCGAACGGCCACATCTCCTCGGGCCACCTTCCGGCCCCGGCGGCCCCCAGGCCGACGGACTTCAGCGTCTCCTCGCTGCTAACCGCCGCCAGCACCCACCCCCCTATACTGGGCGGCTCGTCCTCCCAGGGGAGCTCCTCGCCGCCTCCTGGCGGACCTGGCAGCCCGGCAGCGGCCCCCGAAACACCGCCGCCCCTGCCGAGCCAGAGGGAATTGTCCCATCCGTCCTCCGCCGTGGCGGCGGCCAGCTACTTCAGCGCTGCCGCCCTCGCGGCGGCAGGCTTCTACAACCCCGCGGCCCATCTGCCGCCGACCAGCTCGCCCGGGCCCACGCATCATCTGCAGGGCAAGGGCATACTCACCAGCCCGCACCATCATCCTCATCTCAATCCGCACGGGATCACGCCACCAGGTGAGCTCGAGGGGCTTATGCGACGCTGGGAGAGGCGCGAGGATCGGAGTGGATGGTTACGGTCTCTTGGTTTTGTTCTTCACGAGGGGGTGGTTTTCGATCGTGGGGCCTTGGGTTGGGTTTGAGGAGGGTAGGTTTGTTGTTGGGAGTGTGTGGTATGAGAAAGCTGGAGATATGAGATTGGAGAGGTGTCACTTGGAGGTGTGCCGTCGTGGAAGGTTTCGTTTTGGTGCTGCTGAGGAGGAGTTGATGGGTTTACTTGGGAGGTTCGTTGATTGGGTTGTATTGGGTTGAGGGTTTGGCGGGGAAAAAGTTGGGAGGAGGTTGTGGAGGATTGGGTGGTATTGGGAATTATGAGCGGGAGTGATGTTTTGGAAGGTTAGTCTTCGTTATCCTTGAGGAAAGGTCGATCGAGTGGCTTTTGCTGGGAGGTTTGTCTTGGGTTTGAAGGGGGTTGCGTTGTTCCGAGTGTTCGGCTTCGAAAAACCTGTAAATCATATTGGAGAGGCGCGAATTAGACACGGGAGTGTTGTTCTAGAAGGTTCCTCTTCGTTATCATCGACGAAAAATTGATCGTGTAGCTTTCTTCAGGTTTGTCTTGAGTCTAACAAGAATTGCGTTGTTCCGAGTGTTTGTCTACAAAAAGCCTCTAAAAAATACCATAAAATATCAGGTGGTGTCGCGAATTATGCACTAGAGTGTTATTCCAAAAGGTTCCTCTTCGTTATCATCGACGAAAAATTGATCGTGTAGCTTTCTTCAGGTTTGTCTTGAGTCCGACAAGGTTTGCGTTGCTCAAAGTGTTTGTCTATAAAAAGCCTCTAAAAAATACCATAAAATATCAGGTGATGTCGCGAATTATGCACTAGAGTGTTATTCCAAAAGGTTCTTCTTCGTTATCATCGACGAAAAATTGATCGTGTAGCTTTCTTCAGGTTTGTCTTGAGTCTAACAAGAGTTGCGTTGCTCAAAGTGTTTGTCCACAAAAAGCCTCTAAAAAATACCTTAAAATATCAGGTGGTGTCGCGAATTATGCACGAGAGTGTTCAAGAAGTTTTCTTTTCGTTATCATCGACGAAAAATTGATCGTGTAGCTTTCTTCCGAAGGTTTGCCTTGACTCCGACAAGGATTGCGTTGTTCCACATGTTCCTCCACAAAAAACCTATAAACAATATTATAAACAATCGCGTGGTATCGCGAATTAGACATAGGAGTGTTGTTCTCAAAGATTTTTCTCGACTGACATCGACAAAAGGTGTTTTTCTCCGGGAGATTCATCTTGAGTTCGACAGGGATGAAATTGTCGCCAGTGTTCTTCTAGTAAAAACCTCGAAGCGATGATGTATAGAATAGATGCGTGGAGTGACATCGCGAATTTCCACGAGAGTGTCGTTCTGAAAGGATTCTCTTGATAATATTCGAAGAAAATTAGCCACGCTTTATATTCGTAAGAAATTCATCTCGAGTGCAAAAATCGTATCGTTTTTTTTTTTTTAATGTTTCTCTAGTAAATTCCTGTAATCGAGATTACAGAAAATCGAAGCATCATAAAAGCTACGTTATTCTGTATGTTGATTTAATAAAGTTCCGCGAACCACGAATCGATGTTCTTTAAATCCAAAGTGTTTGGATATATCGCGAATTTGACATCAGTGTTAGAGTAGAAAACATTTCCATATCGCAATTATCGAAGAACAGTGCTCGACTATATTTCTATCTCCAAAAACTTCCTCTCGAATTCGGATCGAAAATAGTATCACTGAACTAAAAGTCGATCCAATCAAAAATCACGAACCTCAAACCGCGGTTATTTATTTCCAAACCATCGAAAAATATGCGATCCGCTTCGACGTTTCTCTCGGATCTTTTGTAGCGTTCTTCTAAGTGTCCATTAAAAATTCTTCCAATCTGGATACATCGCGAATTCTACCCAAAAATCCATCCAATCGAAATTCACGAACCTCGAACCAAATATATTTATTTCCAAACCATCGAGAAATGTGCAATTCGCTTCAACATTTCTCCATGATTCTCCATTGCGTTCCTCTAAATGTCCATTAAAAATTCTTCAAATCCAAAGTATCTGGATGTATCGCGAATTTTACGCAAAAATCCATCCAATCGAAATTCACGAATCTCGAACCAAATATGTTTATTTCCAAACCATCGAGAAATGTGCAATTCGCTTCAACATTTCTCCATGATTCTCCATTGCGTTCCTCTAAATGTCCATTAAAAATTCTTCAAATCCAAAGTATCTGGATATATCGCGAATTCTACGCAAAAATCCATCCAATCGAAATTCACGAACCTCGAACCAAATATATTTATTTCCAAACCATCGAGAAATGTGCAATTCGCTTCAACATTTCTCCATGATTCTCCATTGCGTTCTTCTAAATGTCCGTTAAAAATTCTTCAAATCCAAAGTATCTGGATGTATCGCGAATTCTACGCAAAAATCCATCCAATCGAAATTCACGAACCTCGAACCAAATACATTTATTTCCAAACCATCGAAAAATATACGATCCGCTTCAAAGTTTCTCCAAAATCTCTCACAGCGCTATTTTAGGTGTCCATTCGACAATGCTGCTCGATAAAAAGCTCAGTACTATTAAATTCCTCGAGGAATATCACCACTCGCGAGTGCGTCGTCTCTTTGCTAAAACCGCGAAAGCGCAGCGTAGGCTCCGAGTGTCCGAGTTTTCTCTCGAGTTCGAGTTGCAAGAGGTTTCGCTGTCCGGAGTGTTGGTCCAGGAAGTTTCCCCAGCTTCCAGCTGCGAATCGCGGATCCGAGTGCCGCTCCAGCGAAATCTCGCCGCGAAAATTGCGAAGACGCGTAAGTTGGCTCGCGGTTTTTCCAAAAGGTTCCTCCAGGCTGCGAGCTTCGAGAACGCATCGTAGTTGATGAAGTTGATGAGTGTCGATGAAACGAGTTTCCTCGGCGTCGAGGTGAGATTATTGGCTACCTCAACATCGCGATTTTCCAGCGGCTGATTCAGGAATTCGCTGGAAATTCGCTTCAGGAAACGTCTGGAGCCTCTGACGCGTTTGTCGAGAAGTTAGGAAGCAGAAGTCTGGAGCAGGGATGAACTTTTTAAGGAAGTCTGTGATAGGTTCTGTTTAATTTTGAGATGCGTTGACGTGTCGTGGTTTTGATTAGTGAGTTTTTTGTGATCTTGAGAAACAATTATTGACAAGTGGAACATGGGGTTTTTGTTGATTTTTGTGAAAAATTGGGTTGGAGTTTTGAGAAAGCTCTTCTGTGATCTTGAGGAAATATTATTGATGAGTGGAACATAGGGTTTTTGTTGATTTTTGTGAAAAATTGGGTTGGATTTTTGAGAAAGTCTTCCTATGATCTTGAGGAAAAATCACTGACACCTGAAACATCGAGTTTTTTTTTCGATTTTCACGAAAATTCACTTCAATTTTCAAGAAACATGTCCTATGATCTTGAGCAAAAATTACTGACACCTGGAACATCGAGTTTTCTTCGATTTTCACGAAAATTCATTTGGATTTTCAAGAAACATGTCCTATAATCTAAAGTAAAGATCACTGACACCTGGAACATCGAGTTGTTTTCTCCATTTTCACGAAAATTCATTTGAATTTTCAAGAAACAAGTCCTACGATCTTGAGCAAAAATGACTAACACCTGGAACATCGAGTTGTTTTCTCGATTTTCACGAAAATTCATTTGAATTTTCAAGAAACATGTCCTACGATCTTGAGCAAAAATGACTGACACCTAGAACATCGAGTTCTCCCCGATTTTCACGAAAATTCATTTGGATTTTCACGAAAATTCATTTGGATTTTCGAGAAACCTCTCGCGCGTCTTTAGCGCGGAAGTATTAGACCGTTCTGAGTGTTAATACACGAGATTCTCGACCTGTCGTCTCGAGTACAGCTTGACAACCGGATCGTCGGTAGATCGTGTTGGTTGGAAGGTTTCCCTCGGCTTTGCGCCGTGTTGAGAAACCACTAATCTAAATATCTCTTCAACAAACCCTCTCGATCCTCGAGCAAAATTGATCGTCCCTTGAAGCAGGCGATTTTTCGAAAAATCCATCCAAGGACTTTCGACCAAAGAAAATATTGCGTCGTCCTCGGCATTAATCCACGAGATTTTCATCCGATAGCTTCGAGCAAAGCGTCGGCAGATCCTGACTTTTGAAGCGCTAATTAAAAGATTTCGAATATCTTTATGCCGTGTTAACAAAGCACCGATCGAAACATCCGCTTAATAAATCCTCTCAAATCTCGGATAAAATTGATCGCCTTCCAAAATATCGAATAATTCGAAGAAGAACTTTTTACGAATCTTCGATGCTAAAACGTTACGTCGTTTTTGGAATGAATTCGTGAGATTTTTGTCTGACACTTTTAAACGAAGATTGAAGTACGAAGCGTCGGTAGATCGTGACTTTCCAAGCGCTAATTAAAAGATTTCGTATATTTTTATGCTGTCCTAACAAAGTACTGATAAAAATATTCATTTAATAAATCCTCTCAAATCTCGAAGAAAATTGATCGCTTTTCAAAATATCAGAATATCAGGATAATTCGATGAATTTATCCAAGAACTTTTTAGGAATCTTTAGTATTCAAATATTTCGTCGTTCTTAGTGTTAATGTACTAGATTTTTGTTTGATGGTTTTAAAGGAAGCTTGACAAACGGATACAAATTTCAAAAATACGATTTTTGTATATTTTGATACTTTATACAAAGTAGTAACCTTAGCATCCATTTAATAAATCTTCTTAAACCTCTGATAAAATTGTTCGCCTTTCAAAATATCGGATATTTCGAGGAATTTATCCAAGAATTTTTCACGAATCTTCAGTGTTAAAGCATTATATAGTTTTTAGTGTTAATACACGAGATTTTCGTCTGATAGTTTCAAGCGAAGATTGACGTACGAAGCGTCGGTAGATCGAGAGTTTCCAAGCGTTAGTTCAAAGATGTCCTTCAGCTGTTATTTGTACCAAATAATACATTAAAACCAATGTTAACTATATATCAAAACCAAATTTATCATCCAAAGCATCGAAACATTGCGAATATTTCGAAAAATTCATATATAAACTCGATTCGGTTACTTCAAGATTTTTCACTATTTATCTCAATATCAATTCAAATAACGCATTAAAATATTCGACGTTTTCGCACAAATATGAATATCACAAATATCGCGATATTACAATATCACATATTCCAAATATCGATGTAACTTCAACTTGCGATCTATCACTCTTTAAAAAAGGATCCGCGCCGCATGCAAAATCCCCAGAAATTCATCCACACAGCTTGGTGTAATTTTACGGCTCTGTTGTGCCAAGAATAATCGCGATTCGTCTGAGGAATTTTCACGAATAATTAGCGCCAAAATATCGCGTCCTTCTGGGCGTTAATCTACGAGCTTCTCGTCTCGCAGTTTCAAGCGAAGATTGACATGCGAAGCGTCGGTAGATCGCGTCTCTTCAAGCGCTAATTATAAGATTTCGTGCGCCTCTATGCTATGTTAACAAACCACTGATCGAAACATCTGTTTAATAAATCCTTTCAAATCTTGAACACAACTGATCGCCTTCAGAAATATCGAAAATCAAGATATTTCGAAGCGTTTATCCAAGATATTTCGAACTTTTTAGGAATCTTTGCTGGTAAAACATTGCGTCGATTTTATCATTAATTTGGGAGATTCTTCACTCGTAGTTATGGGCGAAGATATTGACGCGCGAAGCGTCGGTAGATCGCGACTTTTCAAGCGTCGATTAAAAGATTTCGTTGATTTTTATGCTGCGTTAACAAAATACTAAGATAAGTAGTCGTTTAATAAATCCTCTCACATCTCGAAGAACGTTGATCGTCTTCCAAAATGTCGGAATATCGCGATTGTTCGAAGAATTCGTCCCAGAACTTCAGTGCTAAATATTACATCGTTTTTATCATTAATATACAAGATTCTCGTCTCGTAATAAAACCAAGGCGTTACGATTTTTCGAAAAATTCATCCACGAACTTTCGATGAAATAAAATATTACGTCGTTTTTATTATTAATATACAAGATTCTCGTCTTGCACTAACAGCAAAGCATTGCAACTTTTCTCAAACTTTATCCAAGGACTTTCGATGAAACAAAATATTACGTCGTTTTCATTATTAATATACAAGATTCTCGTCTTGCACTAACACCAAAGCATTGCAACTTTTCTCAAACTTTATCCAAGGACTTTCGATGAAATAAAATATTACGTCGTTTTTATCATTAATATACAAGATTCTCATCTCGTACTAACACCAAAGCGTTACGCTTTTTCGAAAAATTCATCCAAGAACTTGAAACAAAATATTACCTCCTTTTTATCATTGATACACAAGATTCTTGTCTCGTAATAACACCAAAGTACTGCGATTTTTCGAAAAATTCATCCAAGAACTTGAAACAAAATATTACCTCCTTTTTATCATTGATACACAAGATTCTTGTCTCGTAATAACACCAAAGCATCGCGATTTCTTAAAACTTCATCCAAGGACTTTTAATGAAAGAACGTATTACATCGTTTTCATCGTTAATATACAAGATTCTCGTCTCGTGGTTGACATGCGAAGCGTCGGTAGATCGTGACTTCCCCAATCTTGTTTAGAAGGTTTCTCTCGGCTTCCAGCGACGAAACATAGCGACATTCCGAGTGTCGCTACGATCTTCTGAGCTTCGAGCCAAGCTTGCATCCGATGCATCTTCCAATCGCATCTTTCTCGGTCTCGACGCACGACGTTTCTCTCCTGGCCTCGAAACAAGCCTCGGGCGAGAGTTCTTGATCCATTATTTACCATTGTCCCTTTTTCCAGCCGCTTGTCTTTTTATTTATTTATATCTAAGCAGTGGAACCTTCAGTTTTGATCGTTGTCCCTTTTTTGAGACGCTTGTTTTTTTTATTTATTTCTATCTAAGCCGTGGAATCTTTAGTTTTGATCGTTGTATTTAAATGTTCCACTGACTGCTATGAAAATTCTTGATGCATTATATATCATTGTCCCTTTTTTGGGACGCTTGTCTTTTTATTTATTTCTATCTAATCAGTGGAATCTTCAGTTCTGAGCGTTGTCCCTTTTTTGAGACGCTTGTTTTTCTTATTTATTTCTATCTAAACTGTGGAATCTTCAGTTTTGATCGTTGTATTTAAATGCTTACTTTAGGGAATTAATTGATTAGTGTGTTTTTTAAGTTTGCACTTGGCTTTGGCGTATAATGAGTTAAGCGTCGAATTAATAGATTTCTCTCAGCCTTCAAGAGTTCGAGCACAAGGTGCTTTTATAACATAAATCGAAGATGCATTCAATCGTTCCACATTTTCTAATTCGTATCAAATTGTTTGTGTAATTCACATCGTGTTCCACGCCTTCTAATTCATGTCAATCGTTTGTCCAATTCACATTGTGTCCCACATTTTCCAATTCGTGTAGATCGTTTGTCCAATTCATCCTCTAATTTCACATTCCTCCAAGATTTGCCACAAACTTCCTCCAAATATCGCGAAACGCTTCTGTCGCGGAAGTCGAGAAATTAAGCGAAACTTAAGTTTATCGATGAGTCAAATAAAAGGCAGAGTCGCGAATAATCGAGCGATCAAAGAGCATCCAGGACTAAAAAGAAGAACGCGACTCGCAGGCAGTCGAAGAAACGAAGTGAATGCAGTCTGTAAAAAAATAATAACATATGTAATATGTGAAAAAAAAAAATAACACGTGTAATGCCATAAAAACGAAAGTAAGTGCGGCTCGTAAAACGTCTGAGAATTGAATAAGACGCGAGTTGGGAAGCGACGAAGAATTAAACGAAAGGTTAATCGCGAAGCGAGGAGGAACTTAATAAAATCTGAAAGGTGAAGAACACAATATTGAGTGGCAAAGTACAATGTGCCTCTTAAATTCTCTTAAGAGCCGAAGTATCGAAGGATCGTGACTTCCTGGTCGTTTCTTTACAATGTCTCGGCCAATTTTGAAGCATCGAATAAGAGCGCCTTCTTCAAGTCCGCGATGTTTTCCGTATCTTGGGAGGTCGAAGCTTTTCGAGTGGTTTTTCACGAAAACGTTTCTTCAAGTGCCAAGTAGAAATCAAGCAGAAATCTTGAAGTGTCGAAAATTCCTATTGCTTCGATTGGAAATTCGCATCAAGGCTCAATATTGGCAAATTGGAGTTTCCTGAAGGTTGATTCAAGTTTTTCTTTATTTTGTATCAAGTGGAAATTTGGACACGTTGAAATCTCGATTTTTGCACCGGTGTTGATATACGATTTTCGTCGAAATCGAATATACAACTGAATTTTGATCGTTGAAATATGTAATTTTATTGGAATATAATATTGGTTGGATTGGAGAATTGTTTTCAGCTATGGTTCTTCATGAAAACCCTAAAATACGTCCTTTATTTTTTAGTAGTGTCGTAGAATATTTCTCTCGATTTCTAAGAATCTTCGTTTGTCGAATATTTATTATTATATTATATATTTATATTAAAATATGCCTTGCTTAGTAATACAGAATATTTCTCTCAACTTCTAAGAATCATTTTTCGATTATCGATCATTCGCCTTTTTCCTCAATGATATTTCAAGACATTTGCAAAGTCAACTTCGAAGCGATATATAAATATCATAATTCGATTAAAATATAATATTAGTTAGACTGCAAATTGTTTTCAGCTATAGTTCTTCATAGACACCCTTTTCAAATAAATAAACACACTGAATATATTTCAGAATATTTCTCTCAATTTCCAAGAATGATTCCTCGATTGTCGAATATTTGCTTCTTTCCTCGGTGATATTTCAAGACATTTCGAAAGTCAAACATGGGGGGTTCTTCGAAGCACCGAAACGTCATTTTCCCCCGAGTGTTCCATCCGTTTTTCACCGCTTCGCGCAAATTGTGAGCATCTAGAAACCCTGTTGCCCCGAGTGTCGTTTTTGCGAGATGTTCTTGCAGCCTCCAGGCGCTCGTTTATCGTTTCTCGGAGAATCGAAGGATCGCTTCTTTCCTAATCTTAACTCGATACAGTTATCTCTCATCGTTGCTCCTCCACCAGTGGAAATATACGGAATGAAATGAATTCGTCTCAAAAGAGTAACTCTGATATTGAGATTAGAGTGAAACTTTGTGATTAGAGTGAAGATAATTCTGGAATATTTTAATATCTTATTTTATTGCGTATTGAATTATAGTTTTTTAATTATTATTATATTATAATGTAGATAAATGATTTTTTTACGCGTTAATATTTGATATACCAGTATTTATTTGGAACATTTCTCACAACTTTGTCGTGAAAGTGAAAATAATTGTGGAATGTTTTAATATCTTATTTGATTAAGCGCTGAATTCTAGTTTTTATTATTATTATTATTATATTATAACGTAGATAAATGATCTTCTTACTTGTTAATATTTCATATACGATCCGTGCATTGGTCACATATATAAGCAGAGAATTCTCGACGATTTAGAAAAAAGTGTAGGTTCGAACAATTCAACTGTACATTTAATTAAAAACCGATAATGTTAATGTAAATAAAAGTTTTGTGATGAAATGAACTTTCAGAATATATCACAGTGCATAAACAAAAAATTAACTAAACGTTACTTATGGTGCAGCAAATCACAAGATAAATTAGTATTTGATTAAATCGAAAGTTTCGATTGGACTACTTGAATAGCGCGCCATCCTTTCTTGCAAAGTTCGTCGCGAAACTGGATATCGAGCTGAAGATCTTCGATCTTTGAGACGAAGTTTCGAGGAAAAGTCAACCGCGCTTTTTCTTCTCATAGTTTCATCGATCGTGGAATTTTCTTGGCCGCTTGATACGGAGAATTTTCTGCGATCTTGTACGTAGTTTTTGCGACGGCTAGGTTCTCGCGAAGTTTCTCGACGGTCGAGCAGTTTGGCGCAAAGCTGCAAGGATTTTTCGGCCAGTTTCTTCTGGACGATTCTAGACGATTTTTAAAATAAATGCTTCTCGTGAGAATCGAAGATTGTTCGCGACAGTTTGTGTTAATGGATTAAAAAGAACTTTGTTTATTTAAAGAGTCGATTATAATTTTTCTCGTGTAATATATGAATTCTGGACTTAGTCTTTTCAAAAGTGTCAGCAATAATAAATCCTAGGTTTGACAAATTTTCCAGTTTACAGATGAAAGTAAATGAGAGTTGTAAGAAGAGAAAATATATATAATACTGAAAAAACTTTTGTTATATCTGGTGTACTTCTGATTTTTATTTAACAGAACTGAGATTATTATGTGACATGTACATTATGAATATAATTCGACACTGATTTTGGATAAAGGATTGTAAAATAAACGCCTGTCATATGAAGAATATACTGTGATATATGCATTTTCGGATTTTTTTGTTCGATGCATGCGAATATACACTACAAGCTCGATAATATAAAATCACTTATTTGAAACGCATATTAAACAACAGTTGTTAATCGATTCCATTAATCTATAAAGAAAACTAAAGATTCACCTTGGAAGAACGCGAATTCGAATTTCCATCGACAAACTTATGATTTCTCACGTAATGCCAACATCGTGTCATCGCACTATTCAAACTCGAGCATCAATAATATTTTCAAGGCCCATCGATCGACAGCAAAAATTCAGCGAAGCTCAACTTCGAAATAATATGTAGTTTTGATTTCATCGATAAGCCCCAATTTTTTCGTTGCTGTCCGCGAGTGAATCAAGAATTAGACGTGCATCTTTGCTTCCGCTGTTTTTCCCCCGAAATTCGAGGCTTTATCGTAAAAAACTGGTTATACCTTTATGATTCAAAGTATCGTCCATCGTTGGACACTACTTTGAGTTTGACACGAGTCTTCGTTAAGTAATGCCGCCAATTCCGCATCTTCGAAAACCTTCTCTCTTCCAGCGCTATGCCGCTCTTCGACGCGAAAATCACGTTCTCGAAGCGTAGAAACCACTCGCGACACGTTCCTTCACCAACAGCGGCCTCACCATAAGTATTCGAGAGCACTCGACGAGCCTCAGCCGCGGATTTCTTCATATCGAAGCAGAAAATTCAAGCCTCCCGCAAATTCCGAGAATTTGGCTCGAGAACCGACATTTTCGATCGAGAACAACTTTACGACGCGGACACAAATCGACTATTGTTTCCATGGGGTTATGTCGACGGATACACAAGTTCACCGCGCGACATCTATGATCTATTTATATCCACCACTGTTTATCGCTACAGCCCTCTATAAGAAAACGGAAGCAGAGTCGCAGACCTAATATTTATTTTGGACACAATCGTGAAAGCAGAATTGCACGTTGCCAAACAAACGGCGATTATGGTTCATCGAGGAATTTCGAATGAGGGCCGATTTTTCCCCTCCTCCGTTTTGAATCGACCGGCACTTTCCTCCGGATTCGCAATCACGCGAGTGAAAGTATAACCGTTAATCCGATCGGATCGAATGGGTGCAATTTTTGAAAGCTGCAGCATTCGGCGCTCAATTCTGGCGGCGGTGAAATCGAGCGATTTCCTTTGAACACCGAGAAATTCGCTCCCCTTTCTGGCGGAATTTTCGAATCGGCGGAATCTTGGTCGGCATTTCTCCGCTTCGCGAATTGAAACATGGCGAATTCAAAGATCAGGAAAGAATTTTATTATTTCATATCGAAGTGAAATGAATTAAGCATCGAATTATATAAATTTATATTGTTTCCTGTATCAATGAAACATATAAAAATGTCTCGATGAAAGAATATTATATTAGTAAATATAAATTTAATAAATATATATTATAATATAAAATTATACTTTTTCCTGTATCAATCGAGAATTGAAAAGAATGCTCGACTGAAACTTATTAATGAAAATATTCGAATTATACATGAATTAGATAAACGATCTTGCAAGCAGTTATAAATATATCGATCATAAATTTATCAATTGTAAATTTACAACTGCTCGCAAAGCCATTTATCTTTTTCCACAAATTTAAAAATGAAGGCATAGGTATAGAGTCCTCCCAATCTAATTGCCACGGGTTTTTTTTATCACGTTGCTTATACGCGTCTTGTTATCCATCGTTTTTACTTCCTTTTCGTCTAAAGCTGCGTCGTATATTTTACTGGATCCTATTTTGGAAGCGGTGTCAGCTTTTTCATTGCTACGCTTAGAGAAGCGAACTTGTTGCGCGTTTGCCAGTAACATCGACACTCTCTTTTCGACCCGTGTCGTGCCAAGCCTCTGTCTACGACGCGAGATCGAACGTTTTACGCGTTTCGAGGTAAAAACGGGAGTAACAAGGTTTCAAAGCCGCTAAGCTCGACCGTTCGAACCTTGTAATCAGAGGATAACGCTGTTATTTACGCTCTCGCCTTTCCAGATTTCCGAGATTTAAAATTAGAACTACTTGCCGTCTTTGGGACAAATTTTCAACGCTACATACGTCTTTGGAAAAGGAGAGAGCAATGGGAAGTTAGAATACATCGATATAATGATCTGGATACTTCATAAAAATCGTTGACAATGTCGGAAAAAACGTCGTCGTAAAGCGCTATGATTTTTTAAAGAAATTACTGGTCGGTGAGTTTGCCTGAAACGAACAGGCGTGCAATAATTTCCAACCTTTCGATGACTTTCCACGTGAAGTGTACCTATATCGTACTTAGAAACAGTTCTGACTAACCTCAAAACTTATCGATCGATGCTAAAAATCAAACGAAATGGAAGAGATAATCTCCAGTCAATGGAAATGCCGCGATAATAAGCGTTTGCGTGGAAAAATAAGAAATCGCAAACGTTAATCGGTTACTAAAAAAATAAACAGATACGATTTAGGTGACTAATACGTATTAAACAACTCTCCCTTATATCGTGCTTCCAACAAATCCGACTAACCTCAAAACTTATCGATCGATGCTAAGAATTCAAAGGAAAAAAAGAGATAATCTCCAATCAACGGAGATTCCGCGATAACAAGCGTTCGCGTGGAAAAATAAGAAGTCGCGATACAGAAAAATAAACCGATACGATTTAGGTGATCAATACGCACCAAACAATTCTCCCCTGTATCGTACTTCCAACAATTCCGACTAACCTCAAAACTCATCGATCGATGCCAAGAATCGAAGGAGAGAAAGGAAGAGATGATCTCCAAGTAACAGAAAAACCGCGTTCGCGTGGAAAAATAAGGATCTTTGGAGGTAAATACCTTTGAAGCAAGATCGAAACCCATTTCCTTGGTATAACGACGCCTCTGTCGCGTCGAAACACACAGATTTAACGGTTTAGATTTAATCTCGGACCTCCAGGACTGGATCATGGGCGCTTAGTCGATTAGAAGATAACAAATTCCAAGGGGCTCGAATGCCAGTTGAAACGGGAGGTGACGC
Organism: Ampulex compressa; assembly: GCA_038496175.1. NCBI lineage: Eukaryota > Metazoa > Arthropoda > Insecta > Hymenoptera > Ampulicidae > Ampulex > Ampulex compressa. The sequence goes on along the minus strand of JBCFXI010001458.1, from coordinate 16,842 downwards.
GTGAGATTCGAATCCAGTTCTTCTCGATGGAAACACGGCCTTACATGGGAATATCATCGGTTAACTCGTCCGCGCGGTTAGTGGTATCGAGCAACGCGTTCGTTAGCGCAGGACAACAGCGCCGTTTTTACGGCAGCTCCGTGGTGAATAAAGCGATACAATCGAAGATGAAGCGTAACTGTTAAGCGACTCGCGAGCTGGACGATTAATGGACCCCTTAGAAGTACTTATTGCGTTTAAGTCTTAATGGAATATTTAGGCTTTATTTGGGGATTCGAATTAGTTATATGCCAGAGCCAAGTACAGACTTAATATATGCACTAATTAATTCATTTTCTGCAGTGAATAAAGCGATACAATCGAAGATGAAGCGTAACTGTTAAGCGACTCGCGAGCTGGACGATTAATGAACCCCTTAGACGTACTTATTACGGTTAAGTTTTAATGGAATATTTAGGGTTTATTTCGGGATTTGAATCTATTATATGCCAAAGCCAAGTGCAGACCTCATAATACACTGATTAATTAATTTCCTGCGGTGAATAAAGTCGTATAATCAAAGATGAGATGTGACTGTTAAGCGACTCGCGAGCTGGACGATTAATGGACCTTTTAGACATAACTTTACATTCTAAGGGAATATGTAGGCTTTATTTGAGGATTCGAAACTAACCGTGAAACGATACCATTACATACCAAAGCCAAGTGCAGACCTAAGTAATACGCTAATCAATTCACTTCCTACGATAAGCTAATTAGAGAAAAAATATTGTTATCGAGTTTGTAACTTTTATAGCGATCAGCATATTTAAAATTAAACGTTACAACGATCGAAACAAAAAATTCCGCTGCTTAGGTAGACATATATAAAAAGAAAAACAATCGTCTCACAAAAAGGACGATAATAAATAATGGCTTAACCAAGAGACCTTCCGAAGTCAAGAATTTTTCGTCAGGATATTAACGGTGCTCGCCGATAGTCGCGATCCTATAAATTTGCAGAGCGATACGCGCTTTCGGTACTCGATTCCTAAACCGCGATAGCGCATTGTCTCGAAAGGTTTCGAAGGGGATTTCGTCGTTAGAGAGTTAGTATCGGCATCTAGGATCGTAAGAAAGAAATCCAACGTCCGGATTCTATTGGCCAATGGCCGCAATAATGCACGGAGGATGGATAAGATCGAGAATGCGGTATGGCGCGCATTGTCGAGAGAGAGAGAGAGAGAGAGAGAGACAGGGAGGTAGAGAGAGTGAGAAAGAGAGACAAGAAGGAGGAAAACTCCAGTTGCCGCGCGCCAGCGATGCATTATGACTTGGACAGCGATAATGCAATCGATCTGGCATATCTCTCCGCGTTAAACGAGCAACGCGACGAAACTAACCGAGTCGGGATATCGTTTTCGAAATTCCAGGCTTTCTGATCTCCCCAACCGCCCTTTAATGCGTCGCTCCAACCCCTTTGACCAGCCAGAAATCCAGAGTTCGAATGTGAATCATTAACGCATTCGCGAGCGGCAAGTTTTGTCCGATTCTAATACTGGGTACCGGCGAAGATAAAATAATTAAATAATTCTTTAATTATTAAATAATTAAATTATTAAAATAATTCTGAAGCTGGTTACCTGGTAAACTTGCATCGTTAAAGCGAGGATAAGCATTATAAAATTTGTTTCGAAATATCAACTTTGCAATTGTGTGTCGTTGAAAATAAACGGATTTTTATCATTTGAAACGCTTGCTTACAGGTTGGTAATAGACCACTTGTTCTTATTGTAATGTATTAATGGAATTTAAATGACGTGAATTCACGGCAGCGGTCGCGAATGTGTTAAGAAAAGTGTGAGGATTGAATTGCTCATCAGAGACCAATATAATTAACGTATGTTGGCGTGGTGGATGGCGTGACATTCAAATAATAAAATATTCTGGTATATATATAATTGATTTATATTTTTGTAAACTTCGATAAAAAGAAATCTTTCATGATATTACTATCTATTATGAGAATAAGGATTCCAATTAGGACAGCCATTTAGATTTCGAGCCGAATAAATGCAATGCAAGTGTAATTTATACGTGGATCATTAAACGTATTGCAGAACACGCGTTTCGAACGAAGCGCGCGTGGCGAAAATTCGCGCCAAAAACGCGAGCTTCTCAAATTCCTAGATGGGCGCAGAGAATTTTCACACGAGTTTCGCTCGCTTTGACTCTCGCCTCCTCGAAAATGCGCGCTCGCTGAAGCATTGGCACAGCATTTGTGATTATGATTTATGATTTATAATAACCAGGACCAGCGTGACCTTTTGCAAGGCCAGACTACACATTTAAATACGATACTTAAATTTCACAATGAGGAATTAGTCATTATACTTCGGTAAAAAGAATGTTACATATTATATATTTTTTGTAAGATGAATATTAAATTATTTTACTCCCTTTTTTGCTTCCAAATCTTTGATTATGTCATTAAAATTGATCGAATTTGCTATTTCGCTATTTGGTACAAAGAATTTTACATATTGTATGTACAATATTTTTTGAAAGATAAACATTAAATTTTTTTCTTCCTTCTGTGTTTCCAAGTCTTTGATAAAGTCATCGACATTGATCGAATCTCCTATTTCGCTTTCTATCGAAAGAATAGCCAGAGATGTAAATGGTTCTTGGCTTATTAACAATCGCGGATCATTTTTTATTATTTTCAACCATGAGAAAAAATAGTGTGCAGCAAGCTGTCATAGATCAATAGATTATGCTCTTACGTTTTCTACACACTCCTGAATATTTAATCCAATATACAAGTTGTCCTGCAAAATGCTCAATGACTTTTTGCAGATCTTCGACCGCCTTATTATTAATAAGTAAGTGCGGATTCGCGATTTTACTTTCCAACCTACGATAAATAAGAGCTACGCAATCGAACACCACCATTTTTTTTACCAAATTACAATCAAAGTGCGAAGCGTGAAAATAACATCGTTGGCTTGACATTTCAGGCACGTGAATTTAGCTAAAAATTTTCCCAAAATCATCCGACAGTGAAATCCGCAATTACTCCTTTGCCAACCCAATATTAATAACAGCTTTGGGCCGTCGCGAGTGTCCCGCCAGGTGCGTTGGAAAAAAATTGGGGAAGGATTTTCGAGCCGTGAAGAAACGATTTTCTGCCGCGCTGGGCGTCCGCATCTTATCTGACATCTCGTTATTAACCGCATTCGCTTCATCCGCCGAGTCTCGCTCTTCGTTAACGAAAATGATGAATTAATCCTCCACTTCGGTTGACACCTGTTATCAACTCGAGCCGCTCGTTTGTGTCTTTCACTATCGTTTTGCGGATTCATCGTGTGCTAAGTCGTAAAGTGAGTCGAAGATGGTGTACTAAGTTTCTTAAATCGCGTTGTCTATTTTGTCAACTATTTCCCACGAGTCCTGAATTATCAGAGTTTTCTTTTAATTAGAGTGTCCGACAGACGCGTACTTATCGTACACTTTGTTCTTACCAGAAGAACGTAAATGCGATTAAATATCTATAAGAATAGAAAATTATTGAATGTCTGATGTTTGTATTGCAATTATATTATTATTAGTACAATAGTACTTGTTATTATAGTACAAGTAATTTATTTTGCAGTACAATAATATCATTAGTCTGTGGGAGATTTATTTCCAGTTATGTAACAAAAATCGTTCTTTCTATTAAGTATTAACGATCATCGAGGAACAACAGTACTCATTATTATAGTATAATAATATTATTATCAGTCTCTCAGACAGATATTTCCAAATACCTACTAAAAATCATTCTTCGTCTTAAATACCAATGATCATCGAGAAACAACAGTACTTATTATTATAGTACAAATAACTCATTATTATAGTATAATAATATTATTATCAGTCTCTCAGACACGTATTTCCACTTATCTACCAAAAATCAATCTCCCTCTTAAATACCAACGATCATCGAGAAAATCGAAGCTCCCAAAACGAAGCTTTCTTCCTCATCGAATTCTTAGTTGTTTGTTACAGTTCATTATATTTATTATTATAGTACAGCAATATTATTATCAGTCTCTCAGACACATCACAAATCATTCTCTCTTTTAAATATCGATCATCGAGAAAATCGAAAGGACGAAAATGAAGCTTTCTTCATCTCCACTTTCCTCATCGAATTCTTAGTTCTTTATTACGATTCATTATATTTACTATCCTAGTACAACAATATTATTATCAGTCTCTCAGACGCATCACAAATCATCCTCCCTCTCAAATATCGATCATCGAGAAAATCGAAAGGACGAAAATGAAGCTTTCTTCATCTCCACTTTCCTCATCGAATCCTTAGTTCTTTATTACGATTCATTATATTTATTATTACAGTACAACAATATTATTATCAGTCTCTCAGGCACATCACAAATCATTCTCTCTTTTAAATATCGATCATCGAGAAAATCGAAAGGACGAAAATGAAGCTTTCTTCATCTCCACTTTCCTCATCGAATCCTTAGTTCTTTATTATGATTCATTATATTTATTATTACAGTACAACAATATTATTATCAGTCTCTCAGACGCATCACAAATCATTCTCTCTTTTAAATATCGATCATCGAGAAAATCGAAAGGACGAAAATGAAGCTTTCTTCATCTCCACTTTCCTCATCGAATCCTCAGTCGGCTTTCCTCTTTCACCACGTGCGCGAGAAACGACAGTCCCTCATTGTTATTGCGTCTTTCTCCCGTCATTTTTCGCTCGCGCTGCCTCTCTCCCTCCTCCTCCCTCCTTCCCTCCTCTCTCCTTCTCCTCTTCTAGCCGGGCCCGCGGCCAACTGGCCGTTAGGTAGCGCCGATTAATCTTGCCAAGGGCAGGCGCGGCCTTCCTCGCATTCGAAATTCGGTGCGTGTTCCCGCGTGTACGTGCCCGCGTAACCCGTGTAAACGGCCTGGCGAAAAAGGAGAAAATCCCTCGGACGAGGCCGCTGGATCGACGGTACTTTGTTCCTGCGCTTCCCTTTTCTTTTCGCCGGTTACGAGTGCTTCGTCCTTGGAATCATTGGATTTTTGCGAATTTTGGGTGTTCAACTGCTGTTTTTTTGGCAGTTATGGGCGTTTTCTTTGTTGGAATCATTGGATTTTTGCGAATTTTGGGTGTTCAACTCCTGTTTTTTTGGCAGTTATGGGCGTTTTCTTTGTTGGAATCATCGGATTTTTGCGAACTTTGGGGGTTAAGCTGCTGCTTTTTTTTTGTGTTTTTGTTTGGCAGTTGTGGGCGTTTTTTTGTTGGAATCATTGGATTTTTGCGAAGTTTGCGGGTTAAGCTGCTGTTTTTTTTTTGTGTTTTTGCTTGGCAGTTGTGGGCGTTTTTTTGTTGGAATCATTGGATTTTTGCAAATTTTGGGTGTTTAACTGCTGTTTTTTTGGCAGTTGTGGGCGTTTTCTTTGTTGGAATCATCGGATTTTTGCGAACTTTGGGGGTTCAACTGCTGTTTTTTTTTGTGTTTTTGCTTGGCAGTTGTGGGCGTTTTTTTGTTGGAATCATTGGATTTTTGCGAATTTTGGGGGTTCAACTGCTGTTTTTTTTTGGCAGTTATGGGCGTTTTCTTTGTTGGAATCATTGGATTTTTGCGAACTTTGGGGGTTAAGCTGCTGCTTTTTTTTTTGTGTTTTTGCTTGGCAGTTGTGAGCGTTTTTTTGTTGGAATCATTGGATTTTTGCGAACTTTGGGGGTTAAGCTGCTGCTTTTTTTTTGTGTTTTTGCTTGGCAGTTGTGGGCGTTTTTTTGTTGGAATCATTGGATTTTTGCGAATTTTGGGGGTTTAACTGCTGTTTTTTTTGGCAGTTATGAGGGTTTTCTTTGTTGAAATCATCGGATTTTTGCGAACTTTGGGGGTTCAACTCCTGTTTTTTTTTGGCAGTTATGGGCGTTTTCTTTGTTGGAATCATCGGATTTCTGCAAATTTTGGGGGTTCAACTGCTGTTTTTTTATTGTTTTTTTTGGCAGTTATGAGGGTTTTCTTTGTTGAAATCATCGAATCGAATTTGTCGTAATCATCGGTTTTTGTTGGCACAAGTCGAACTCCTATGACCTATAGACACCAAACTTTTGTTCCTTTTTTCTTTTATCAGTTACGAGTGTTTTGTCGTTGCAAACTTCTGCGATCTTCAGGCGTCGAACAAAACTGTTAACTCGATATCGAGCTCCCTAATCCTACTTTTATGTTCCTATGTTTGGCTAGTTGCGTTTCGCGCAACATTGTACAAATTGCCTCTGCACCTAAGACACGTATAACCGAGTTCTAAGAAAGTACGTCGATCGAAAAGATTTAAATCTCCACAGTACAGTCGTTAAACTTTCGTATAGAAACTTGAATTCCAATATTGAGCAACAAGAAAATTAAAAACTCTGCATAGACTTAACTCAATATAATGGTAAATAATTATTTACCATTGTATCTCTCTTGGGACGCTTGTTGATTTATTTATTCCAGTCTAAGCAGTGGAACTTTTAGTTTTGTCAACAAAAATATTTTTTCTCTAATTAGCTTACTGTATGAAGGAATTGATCAGTACATTTTTTGAATTTGCACTTGGCTTTGGGATATAATGGGTTAATTCGATTCGCGGCGGAAGGAAGAATCGTTTTCCTTTGCGCATTAGAAAGCGATGGTCTTCCTTTCGTTGGCATCGGACACGATCGCAGGAAAATGCTTTCTTCGAGGAAAACTTTCGAAAAGCAGTCGCACGACATATTTTGTCCCGAGTTAAAGTCCTTCGATTCTGCAAATTCGCAAATTTGCGTGGTATTAAGAAAATACGCGCGTGAAAATGTGACGAAAGAAATTTTTCTACGTAATACATTGCATTCTTCAATGAAGCACTGAGAATAAATTCCATTGGTGAAAAAACTTGATGAAAAAACAATATTTTCGTAACTGCATACGCGATGTTGCAAGAAAATTGGTTAACTCTTTCGAATACTGGATTCTTATTTGGAAAAAAGAATCTAAAGGTCTAAAGCTAGTGAGGTTTATTGCAAACCGTGATTTAAAAATGTGGGATGAAAAACATATGGTATAGTACACTCTAAATATTTAAGCCAATTCTTTAAAGGTCGTTCGATTTTTTAAAGCCACTGCTCTCTATTTTACTTTTGTTTGAAATAGTTCATTTATTTTCTGGTCTCACCGTTTATTCAACTTCTTTAAAGTGTGAAGAACCTTGTAAATTTCACGCAGAAAACTAATTCTGGTCCAGATTTTCACAAAACTCATAAAATGTCCATCGTACGAATTTTTCATCCACTTTTCCCTATTTTCCCTTAATTCAACTTTCTTAAAGCATAAAAAACCTTGCAAATTTCAAGTAGAAGACAGGTTCTACATCAGATTTTCAAGAACTCATATAAAATATACAGCGCACGAATTTTTCATCCACTTTCCTCTATTTTCCCTCAATTCAACATCCTCAAAACATAAAAAAAACTCTCAAATCTCGCGCAGAAGGCGAATTTTGCAACAACTTTCCACAAAACACATACAAAATATCCACCACACGAATCTACCATCCACTGTCCCTCATTTTCTCTCAATTCAACTTCCTCAAAGCGTAAACAAAACCTTGCAAATCAAATTCTGCAACTTTCCACAAAACTAATACAAAGTATCCACCACACGAATATTCCATCCACTTTCCCCCATTTTTCCTCGATAAAACTTCCTCAAAACATAAAAAAAACCTCCCAAATCTCCCACAAAAAACAAATTCTGCACCAACTTTCCACAAAACTCATACAAAATATCCACCACACGAATCTTCCATCCACTTTCCCCCATTTTCTCTCAATTCAACTTTCTTAAAACATAAAAAAAACCTCCCAAATCTCCCACAGAAAACAAATTCTGCGCCAACTTTGCACAAAACTCATGCAAAATATCCACCACACAAATATTCCATCCACGTTCCCCCATTTTCCCTCAATTAAACATTCTTAAAACATAAGAAAAAACCTCCCAAATCTGACACAGAAAGCGAACCCTACCCGAGCGTTTCCCAGAACCCATATCGCACTCGACGAGCGCAAAGGAAGCCGTCGCTGGCTAATATCGCTAATTCGCTTCGAGAGCAAAGCGCTGTTGCGCATAGGAAATATCGGCCGTGGAAGAAATCGGACACAGCCGGCCAGATAAACGTTATTAGTTTAACGATCCGCGCGGTGGTTTAGCGATAACAATCCGGGAGTCATTACCGTGCCAACAGGTTCTCCATTTTTTCCCATCCGCCTGGCCGACGGTAATTGATTGCGCAGGAAGGAAAATACCGGGAGCCGTCCTGGCGTCGGTAACGATTAAATGCATCATTACTCATAAATTTATAATCGCGATTTACATTAATCACTGGCGCACTCGATGGCGCAGCGCCTCCGCGAATGTATTATTGTCCTCTCGCTTTCCTCCTGTTTTCCTTCGACGCCCAGTTGCGTCTTGAACCTGTATTTATCAGGCTTGGTGTCACTGGTGGGGATGTTTGGATTTTGGATTTGGGTTTAATCACTGTAGGCTTCGATGTTGTTACTTTTGGAATTTTGACTTTGTCGGGATTTATACTTACTTGCTTACTTACTTGTGATTTCGACGTTTGTGAAGGTTTATTGCTGTGGATATGTAAGGGGTGGTGGAAAGGAGGGTGCTGTTTATTGTGGTCTTTGGATCGGGCTGTTTGTTAGATTAGGTGTAGATTTAATAAGATAGATTTAATAAATAATGTTGGCGCATATATTTTAATTCTTTGGAGTTAGGATTTTAGTCGAGTGTATTGATTATTTTGTGTGGAATAGTGAGTGTTGATTATTGTAATGATTTCTGGATTATAAATTGAACTTGAATCGATGTTGGAGGATTTTTATGTTTAAGGTGATGAATTAAATTGGATTAAGAGAATTAGTGTGGAAAAGGGAGTCGACTGCAATTTTATGATGCTGATTTAAAATGTATGCGTGAATATTGCTTTGTTGGACCAATAATTACTGCTTCTTCATAAAGAGAATATTAAAATTAAAATAAAATAATTATTTAATTTAAATACAAAGCCACATACACGATATGTCTTCGATATAATTAATTAAAGCGAACATTATTCAATTAGACCAACAATGACTGCTCTTTTATAAAAAGACCGCAGTCAAATTAAAATAAAATAATCATCTAATTTAAATATAATTAATTAAAGCGAACATTACTCTCTTAAACCAACAATTACTATTTCTTCATAAAAAGAAAATATAATCGAATTGTATATTCAAATAAAATTCAAACAAAATAACTGTTCAATAGAAATATAATTAATTAAAACGAACACTACTCTCTTAAACCAACAATGACTATTTCTTCATAAAGAGAAAATATAATCGAATTGTATATTCAAATAAAATTCAAACAAAATAACTATTCCATAGAAATATAATCATTTAAAGTGAACATCGTTCTATTAGACCAACACCGATTACTTCTTCACAAAAACAGTACAGTCAAATTAAACTAAACTAACCACACAATTTAAACACAATCAAAGAGAGTAAATATCGCTTTATCGCACCAATAATAGCTCTTAACAAAAACAATACAGTCAAATTAAAAACAAAAGATCCGCCTTGCGGGGAAAACAATATACAAAATCGCGCGCGCCATGATAACTCGCGAATCGACGCGCGTTTGGCAGCCGCGTAAATCAAGGAATCCAGCCGAAGATAAGCCGGCTCTATCTTTATTGGCTCCATTTCTCTCCAGGCGATAACTCACATCGGCCTCTCTGTCCCGAGATTATTAAGGGGGGCCTTTCATTCGGCGTTTCGAAATTCGGCGCTGTCCGGCGCATAATTCCGCGTTTATCGCTTCATTTTAATTTTGCCACGGCGCGCACAATCGCGTTCGCGAGTCCGGAGACGCGAATCCTGGGGCCTGACCTTTCGAATGTTATCCCAGAAAGAGGCGACAGAGGGGAGGAAACCTTGAGGCGTTTGTTTGCGCGACTGTTTGTCCGACTTCCCAAGAACCGCTGGTCTGGTATCTATTTTTTTTTTGTTTTTTCCCCTAACGAATTTCACCCCGCAGAATTTATGGTGCACTTGTGGCGCTATATTTTCATCTGGAATTTGCGTTATTTCAGCTAAGCTCGCGTTACTTTCATCTGGAATCCTTTTTCTTCTTGAAGGAAGAACTTTAGAGGTTTTTAGGTTTTGATTTGTAGCAAACTAAAGGCAGTAATTTGCGTGATTTTTTGTGCGCTTGTGGCGCGAGTGTGGCTGAGATACTGCGGGGATTTTCATCATAAATACCAGCGATCATCGAGAAAATCGAAGTTCATCTGGATTTTCATCTGGAATTTGCGTTATTTCAGCTAAGCTCGCGTTATTTTAATCTGGAATCCTTTTTCTTCTTGAAGGAAGAACTTTAGAGGTTTTTAGGTTTTGATTTGTAGTAAATTAAAGGCAGTAATTTGCGTGATTTTTTGTGCGCTTGTGGCGCGAGTGTGGCTGAGATACTGCGGGGATTTTCATCATAAATACCAGCGATCATCGAGAAAATCGAAGTTCATCTGGATT
>JBCFXI010001457.1:0-52858 GCA_038496175.1 Ampulex compressa | reverse complement strand
TATATATACATATATATATTATTTGTTGGGAGAGCATATTACTATATTACACATATTTAATATATTTAGGATATTTATTTGTTGATTTGGTGATATAAATATATATAATATATATAAATAAATAATATATGATTTTTATAAAGGCTCGCGCGATATGGTGAGGCCGGCCTATAAAAACGTTTTAAAAAAATACAATAAAAAGGTTGACGCGAAAAGAGTGTACGCAGATTTCAATGGCGTTACGCAGAGGCGGAAGGAAGGCAGCGCTGTGTTGGTGCCGGGCGAGAGACGCGCGATCGTTGATGGCCTTTTTTGTTACTGCGAGCACAGTCCAGTCCCCGTATTCCTTTTTATTCAAAATCGATTCGGAATATTTTTCGCGTATTCAAAGTTACACGTGTCGATAGAAAATAATTTCCGCGGCGCAACTAAGGGGGGGAGAGAAATGGAGAGTGGTATTTTTGTTATTAATGATTTTCTAAGAAGAATGTGAGAGAAAGAATGGAGGGGGGGGGGGAGAAAGAAAAAGTATTTTTTGTGTATACTGTTATACATTGTAACGCCTATGCGCAGCGGTAATTAAGTGGGTATCGAAGTACCTAAAAATTGGTGATGGTAATATCGAACATATGGGCAAATTTGGAATGTTTGTTAAATCAAGCCTCGTTACGTTCCTATCGCAACTAGGTTAATTGTTGGGATTGACCGATTTTATATGCTTTGGATAATTTGGTTTTATCGTGCATTTGAATAAATGTCTTTCAGGGTTAATTATGTATTTTCAGACGTTTTATTGTTCTCGATAGAATTTTGAAACAACTCAATTGGCTGAAAATTGTTCCAGTATCTTGAGTTCAAAAGGCGAAGATTAATATTTTGTAAATGTTCTGAATAAACAAAATTCTGAAGAATAACACAATTGATATGCAATGATTCAATACGGTTCATTAATTTATTGTGATTCGATTAAAAATTCATAAAACGGTTGTATTGCATATTGGAGGATACGTGGTAACTTCACAAAATTGCAGAAAGACTCACCGTATTTATGCGATACAGAACATAGCTGGAAATGGCCTTAAAGTGAGTATTCCTAAAATGTTTCGTTACGTCACAAAATTCGATGTGAAATTATACTTGATTTTTTTGTGTTACTAGATATATGTTTTATTTACGTTTTACGATTTACGAAAAACAAGCTATAATACACATGAAAAGTTCTTTTTTACCATTATCGTACATTCGTTCATGGTATTATTATCAGCTTAATATTGTTGTGCACGCATAAACAATTTTGAAAGTTACGCTGCATGTTAAAAAAGACTAAAATTACTTTTGACAACTGCGCTTGGAAATTAATTACTAGCAAGAAAACGATATTATTATTATCCAGTAATCGGATAAGTAAATTTAATTTATCACGAAGAGAAGATACATTTATCCACTTGCTTCTACATATAAATGTATAATTTATTAGCGTTGCATACATATTGAACCAAAGTTTCGGGAAAAAACTTGTCAGAAATATATATTTGAGAAGTTTCAAGGCATTTTATAAATAGGAAGGAAGATTATGTATATCACTTTCTTTATTATACGAAATATAGCGCAACTAGCTTTTCTTTCGTAAAGCGGGTAACGGAAAGCAAATGTATCTAATGAACTTTTTATCTGTGCAAATTACTTTGTGGTATTTACCGATAAGATTTATTCTTAAGGCGACAGAATTGATTTCGTACTTTGTTACTCAACCCATATTTTAGTTAAGCGCCATTGAAACAAGTGTTTTCTTATTTTTAATCACATTGTTATACACGTTAAGTGCAGTTATTGTAAATATGCATGTTTTGTTGCAGAATTTTTAAATTTTATTTTCCATGTTGATTTTTGACGTTAAGTTTTTGATTAGTTTAAGTCATTTAGTGTTTGATCTTCCTCGATATCGATTTCAATACAGCAAGCATTGTCGCTAATGGAAAACGTAATACGTAGAATTATTGTTGTTAAATTTCTTTATAAAATAATTGGCAAAACGAGTATATGGACATAAAAATCATTACACGAAACTTATTTTAGTTTTGTACGTGAAAATAGTCCGAAAGATATAATAAACTTTGGTACACTCATTCGTCCATACTTTTAAAATAAGTACATGGCGGATCGGCGATAATCATAAAGTTTTTAATTCAAAGTTTGAGTTCATTTTTCATTTTATAACACGTGGAGCAACTTAAAGGAATGGAATAAAAAGTATTGGCAATTCAAAGCAGATTTATGGAAATCAATATTTTTTTTACACCGGAAATGGCTTATTTTAAAAAATGCTAAATATTGGTGATATCCACTTTCAAAATTCAAGCATACAGACATTCGTAAGTGTTTGCTTCAAAGTATATAAATATTATATGTTCTACGCGTGTACGCGACGAGTTTAAAGTATACTCACATTTGTACACGTGTAAACTTCGATTATTTATGACGCTTTCAATCAGTGAAGAGCATGCTATAAAAATAAATTTGTGAACTGAAATAATGTGTAGGTGGATATGAAATATTGGTCCGAAATATTTTAAAGAATTATGATGCAGGCCGTCATGTACGTGTATAACACTTAGCTTTACGAGCAACGTGTACCGACATTTTCATGTGTCACTTTGATTTCATAGACTACACAGCAATTTTTATTCTATTCTATTCTATTTTATTTTATATTGGATCGATGCAAGACGACGGTACGGTACATTTTACTTATACTGATAGCTGTTGGTATAAATGCGAAGAAATTACATTACCCGTTACAATTATTTATATATATATATATATATACACTTATTTATGTGTGTATTTATTAATACACTTATTTGAATGTTATCGTTTCAAAATATTTTATGCGAACAGCATAATACATGCAAAATTATAAAAACAGTAATTGAATTGCATGCTACTCGATGTACGAAGAGCAATATAGAAAATTGTAGCGTAACAAAATTTTCTATGACACGCATTACGTAGTTAATGTCAATTACAAAGCGTCAGGTTATCAAAACTTATGTTTGAAAACTGTAAAAATGATGGATCAGTTTGGTACCAATTTTTCTAGAACTGCCAAACTTTCATACAAACAGTGTAAATGCATATATTAAACATGTATTTGTATATCTTCCAATGCGATTAATCGCATTTAATCAATACTGCAGAGCCATTAAATATCGAATATGCAACGAAAGAGTGACGAAACATGTAAAGTTACAATGTGTTCAGCAGACGCATCTCATCCAATCTACGATACTGTTACTCCAAATTCGAAAATTAAATTTAACCTCGGTACTTTATAATTTTGTGCGCAAGACAAACTACTTTGCAAATGAAAGTAAACGATATGGGAAACGTAGATTGTCGTAGGTTTCGCACTTTGCATCCCAAGCTTGATTCTCGGGTACTTCATAGTTGTATCGATGTTATATGGTAACTTTTATATATCGCGCGAAGAATAAAACTTTTCTCAATAAAGTAAAAGTTTCGCAGGTATAGTCGCACTTTGAAAGAAAATATTTTGAACAATGTCCAACAAGGAATAATATTTGTTTGCGCCGTTAATCATTTATCGAGTCTTAAAATACTGTCATTCTGTTTAAAATAATTATAATTATAATTTTGGTTTTTGCATATACTATGATGATAATTATTGATTTGCATAGGAAGCTCAAATTAATAACGATTATTAAAAATGATTTTGCTATTATTGCTTATATGGAAGTATTACATTGCACATTTCACGAATAAATATATCCTAACTATAAATCGGAATTACTGATCGATAACTACATTGAAATATTCCATGTTAACCCGATTAAATCAATAATAACCGTTCAACAGTTTTTTAACGTATGCAGTTTGAAATACAAGATATGCCGTGGTTTGGGCTATGAGCTTAATTTATAACTTTAAATGTTACAATATAAATTTTACACTTTTTGATTACATTTTTATCGTGAGAGGGATGAGATATCTCGCAGTTGGCACTCAGGATCAAAATCGTATTTCAGCAGTGCCAACTATGCGATATTTCATAGTTTCCATTTGTTCTTCGTACGACCACAAGTATCATTTAAAAACTATATTTGCAATTTCTTAATATAAAATTTTGATGAAGTTTTGACACGGTCTTTAAACAAAATGTTCTTAATTACCGAAAATCCAAAGTTTGCTTAATTTTCTTATTGGTGTATGTATTGAGGTCTGCAAAAGAATACCTCGTTTTTTTTTACGACAAATTTATCATACTAGGTTGTTCAATAAGCGCGGACTGTCCTCTATTCGCTAACAATAGAACTGAAACTTCAACGTCATTTTAATATTTCATGTTTCATAAGAAGCACAACAAAAAATTCAATATTTCTTTTTTGCAACATTTTAAATCAAGTTTTGGGTTCGAAAAAGCTGCGTGCACAGCGAGTGCCGCATGCAACAAAAACACATTCGAATACGACATTGTCAGCAACATTTGGATCGTTTTTTAATTTTTAAAGTTCTTAATTAGACATCGTTACTCCTAGCTGCTGCTTGTTCAAAATTATAAACATCTCGAAAAAACTGGCCTTTGAAAGCAATGATTGCTCGAGTAATAATTGTTACTCGCAAAGGCCAGTCATTCCAAGATATTAAAGTCCTTAACTTTCAGTTTGACTTTTTGGTTTAAAGTTTTTAGTGTAAAACTTTAGTTGAAAATCTTTAACTTTTACAGTCATTTTTACATACCACAAATTCATTTTCCCCCTTCCGTTCCGCGAACTTACCGAACAACCCAGTATATTACAACGCCGCGAGAGCAGCAAATATCGACGTTTGGCGCCAGTTAGCGCCGAAATGTGCGCCGCGTTCGTATCGTCTGTGGTACCGGAGCGGTGCCACGAACACAGCAATAATCCCCCGTACACGATTAAATCAATGATAAAAGAAAAACGTGAAAATTGCCGCGACGGGCCGCGAAGATACGATCCGTGTTCATCGTTAGGGCGCATTAGGAGAGGGCGTCGATATTTCGTCTTTCCTCCGCAAAGGACGTCGCGTACGGCATTATTTTCGCACCTTCCTTCAGCCTGTCTCGCCCAGGGCCAACGCGAATGCGCGACCCTCGAGCCTCTGTGTTCGCATTAATTCTTCGATTATTACGCATAGTTGATGTAGAATGCGCA
Source organism: Ampulex compressa (assembly GCA_038496175.1). Classification (NCBI taxonomy): domain Eukaryota; kingdom Metazoa; phylum Arthropoda; class Insecta; order Hymenoptera; family Ampulicidae; genus Ampulex; species Ampulex compressa. The sequence continues at coordinate 47,663 of JBCFXI010001457.1, read as the reverse complement.
TCTTGTAAATAGTCACCGATTACCCTCAATAGCAAGATGACGAGACCCTTGTGATGGCATACTTGCGGTACGGCTCGAACCGCCGTATACAAAGCGCCTACGATTAATGAGTATAATTAGTATCACGCTCTGTCCCGAACGGAGAATTGGCGTTGCGCCTGATATCGCAGGCATATATCAGCCAGTGTTAGCGCACGTGGACTGCGTACGTTTACAAACATTGACGAAGGAGTTTCCTGCCCACTGTTTGTTCAGCTTTAAGCTATAGCACCCGTGGTGATGTCAAAGCGGCAACGATGTATCGCTGAAACAACTGCTTTCGAGGATTTTTGGGCGCGAATTCGAATTACGACTTTACCTACCGGTAGGCTATTGATCGTCCTTTAATTTCGATCGCGATCAATCGATTACGGAGTGCTCCGTATCGTCGACCTTCGTGACTTTCCACGGATGAGGAAATATTCATTGCTGCACTCAGCTGTACGCGCTATTACGAGTAATGGTTTTGTTATCGTTGCTGATTACGAGCGCACGTAAAATATGCCGAGAGACCACGATGGAGAAAATAATATCTTAGGGTAGCTTCGATAGTGTGTTTGATCGATATCAGATAATGTTGGCCGGAATGAGGATTGAGCGCCGATAGGTAAAGTATTAATGCTTTGGTCTAGCCAGTAGTTTTGTAATATTTTTAATGCTCGTTAGATAGTTTACGATGAATGGCGATTGTTTGTGCTTCATTGTTTGTAATCATTTGTTATTCGTTCCACGTGGAGGTTTTAGGATCGAGAAATCTACCGAATTAGCAGGAGTGCGAAGTATCGAGGGAAAAGTGTGAATAATAATGTATTAGTTTCTACTTAAAGGTAATAATACATAGGCGATAATGATATATCGAAGAAAAAGAATGCACTATCGCGAAATGGCATAGATGTGCACCTATGGTGATATGGCGTAGTATTGTTATTAAAGCGTCTTTTGGCGGCACAAGTGTAAAGCGAATCATGTTACGTATGAATTCGATGATAAAGAAGAGAGCCACTATAAAAAGAATCTAGCGGACTTTGAATTTGCATCGATTAATTGGAATATTACTAGTGAAGTTTATTCCTTTTAATAAGATCGTGCGTTAATAAAAGATTTTGCGTAACATCGATCTTCTTTTGTGCGCCACACGGTATTACTCTTTTATTTTGGAATTTTTATATGGCGTTACGCCTCAATACGCATTATCATCTGTCTTCTCCGTAGATATTGGTATTTTATTAGTCCTCGGTTCGGCGATAATAAAGATGTAACTGTTAAATCAGATTCGTTATGTGATCTATTTACAAATCGTTTATTTACAAATAGCGATGAAATTAAGGAAAATTCGTTCAAAGCATAAATTTAATTATTCGAGTATTCACGCCACGTTACTTCAATTTCTCTCCGCCCCGAAAGTATTTGTCGATAGATTCTCTACGATTAACGCGCTTGCAAAATTTATCTTATTGATTAAACTAGATGCCGATTTCCTTCAATCTGCGGATATGATAATATTTAATTGTAATGCAAAATTTGACAAGGAATACAAGATTGTCAGTAGGTTTTACTCGTACGACCCGATTAAGCTTTTGACGGGAAATCTTTGGATTTTAAGTATAGAAGTGTACGAACGTATGAAATACGGTGAACGCTATGTCGCGAATGATAGATATTTTTGGTTAAAGATGTAGAATCGGTGATAAACAAATGTAGTTTCATATATAAAGCACGTAGCGATTTATATTAAACTCAGGTATGAAGGTTGTATTATGATTGCGATTTATGTCAAATGATGAAATTTCGTACTTTGTGTAGAACGAAACATAAATAAAGACCATTTAATGAAGTTATCGTGAAATATATTCTTCACCGTGCAATATAATTATATTTTGACAGCACCAGGATTCGCATATTGAATATCCGTGTATTGAAGGAATACTATCAATTTAATATTATGGTTTGAAAAGGACATGAACAATCTTTGGTACAGGTTCAAAAGAGGTTACAATCCCGCAAAGAATTCATTATTCCATGAAATATTTAATAATATTTAAATTTAGGTTAAATTTCTTTAATCGTATATAGTTTTCTTAATTTCCTGAAGGCAGTGATAAACAATATCAACCAAAAAATATTATTTTAAACGTAAACTATGATATTTTACAAAAGAAAAGGTAAAAAGATTCGACTTTGTTGAACTATTTGCACAACACCTATTTTTAGCTATTTCAATAATATATAACATAGCCATGTCAACAATGTAGAATATTACAATACAAATTTAACTAATGCTTATCACATAAATCTTCTAAATATTTCTCTTTACGTAAACTGCAATATTTTAAATACGACGATAGATTATTCTTTTCATGATGATAGGCTTAAATATATGTTATATCAGAAAAATATTCTTACATTTTTTTATACTAAAAGATTGCAACAGATTTTTACTAATTAAATGTATGTCACTTGTTTGATGTGTCAAATGACAATTTGTCTTGAAATTTAAAGTTTTCGTAAAGTTCAACATGGCGCTAGACAGTTGTGATTTTTTTTTATGCAAAGGATACGCGTAGAATCAAAAATGAAAATAGCAATTTTTGAAATCGATATATGAGAAGTACGATTAAATCGAAATTTATATCAGAAATAACGTCTAGAATGAACTTTGACGTTATATAACAAGTATTCTTTGTGCAATATCATTCTGTAAATATATAAATCTTTAAATATGAGTAGTGGCAGAGAATACACTTCTTTCAGAACTAGAATTATTTTATTTCAAAAATAAACCATTTAGAACATATTTTCATCTAGGATAAATTATTAAAGCTTTACGACAAAATGATTAACAATCAAGAATTATTTTCAAGCATATATTTGACACGGTTAATCTCACATATTACACGTATAAATTTTGTATGTATTGGACGTTGCGTTATATATTGTTTGCATCAATTTTTTGAAAATTTTTAAGCAGCAATAAATCATAATCCACTATAAAATTATGCTATATAATAAAAATAAAACTTAATTTTTTTGAGTCATTAAGACAGTATATTTTATATTATTACTCAACACATACTACGTTATATGCCATATGAAAAAATTGCACATCTTTGACCAACAAAAGAATGTGTACAGGTATATATAGTAGTGTAGGTAAGTAGTGAAATATACACCTCGAATCTCAAAAATTAAATCGTTTTCAATAAACCTCGAATTAATCATTAAATGAGAAATATTAAATAGTCCGTCACAAATTACAATACATACGTATTTTGTTAAAGATTGAACATTTTTTAATCGTATTTATACGAGTATACCACAGTAATGTACATAGTTTTAAAGGTTTCTTGATTGCGTTCAGAGTTTATTTAACAAAAAATCGTAATCTGTTTTAATAAAAGCATTTATAATAACGATATTATTTACCGTTAAATTGTTAAGCAACATACACAAATGTTGTATAATTTTCATACTATTTGAATTGCTGGTGTAAAGTATTTGGATATAAACATCGATCCTGTAGTGATAAAAACTTATTTCTTTGTATTGAAATAATATTTCGTGTCTTAATCCTTTGACCATAGCGGACATTTTTGTTTATAAAAGATATATATAAAGATCCGCAAATTTAATTTGTATTACGATCTGCACAGTATTTAAAAAGAATGTGATAACAGTAGTCCAGTAGGATTTATGTCCTCATTAAAGTCGACTAAAGTTCTGATGTACATTTAATTGCATTCCGCAATAATGCTTCCAGCGAATGAAAAAAAGCTTCGATGCGGACAAAGAGCCCATTACGCATTCAGTAATTTTCCTACGCGTACCACAAAGTGCTAGTAGCTTAAAGAAACGATACAAAAAGTACATGGCCGGTAATTATTCAGCATGATTTTACCCTCTACCGGTTTATCGTGCAGCTCTGCGCTAAAATATTCATCCAGCTGAGCAGGCTGCCAGTTTAGTAGCCCCAGAATTGAGTACACTTCATATTACGCGTTTAAAAAAAGTGGGGAGTGCTTATTATTATTAATACACACCTACCCCGCAATACTAGGATTCACTTTTATCCCCTTTTTACGGACAAAATACTCGATTCTCTTTTGAGCAACAGCAGGGAACTCCTTCTTCTCGGAGTACAATAAGTCAGGAAGCACCGGGATGAATTTTAAATATAAACTACGATACTTTACAAAAAAAAAGAACAAAATGGCCGATGAACGTACCAGAACGATCAGGCGTTCTCACTTCTCCGTTCTATGTACGAGCAGGCGATGTATACATACGTACATATGCGTAATAGGTATACCGTAAATCAAGCTAGTTTCCAACGAAAAGGACAAAGAAGGGGAATCGCTACGATCGATGCATTGTGTACACAGTCGAAGAGTAGATTTGACGTACACTACTGTCCAAAAGTCTCCCGACACCCTCACCTTTTTGCATATTACGACAATACCTTCCAGGTATGGTTTTCTTTATTGATTTATCGTGTTCTACTCACAAATGTTGCGTCACATGTTGTATAACTTGCGTAATATTTATCCGGACAGATATCATTGGCAAAGTTGCCTGTTACGGCATTAGTAAACGATTCACCCAAATTCCTTACTTGTGCGGTTACTGATGGGCGGTAGAAGGAAGTCGAATCCGAAAAGACGGACTTGGGTGTGTGAGAAAACAAAAAAAGTGAGCGAAAGGGCGGAATGAGGGAGGAGGGTGGGGGGATGGGGGGTGCAAGAGTGAACGCGCGAAAGAGTGATAGAGAACGAAATAAGGAAAGAGAGACGAAGGCGATTTAACACAATTAACATACTCCATGCCTTACGATAATAGCGAATACGAGTAGATTAAGCTTAGGTAAACTTATTTAATTAGCGATCTAATCGTAAGACCAGGAAACACTGTATCGATTTGGCATGTAAACACTGCTGGCCGAAGCCGCAGTTTCAAATCGTCGAAGCCGGCTATGAGTCGAATGAAAAACGGCAAAGTATATTTGCGAGATCGAGCTGATCGTTCATTCGTAACGGCCATCGTCGCACGTCGTTTCGATACGTAGTATACCAGCGAATTGTAATTATTCTTAAATATAGAATAGCGGATAAAACGCAAGTACCTTTTGGTATTTTAGAGTGTAAAGGGTACGTGGGTGATTTTACGAGGTATAAAAAAAAAGGCGGACGAAGGTGGCAACGAGTGATACGATCGAAAGCAGGGCATCAACTTTAAGGTTAAGTTGCCACGCAATGCAGTTCTCTGAGTAAAAGCGTCGTGCATTCTGCGGTAAAAGAAGGTTAGGGGCCATCCTTCTCGAACGACGCTCTTAAATGTTAAGTAAAAAGCACGCGTCGATTTAGCAGGACCGTAAAGGAGATGAATGGCAAATACGAGCGCGTCATTGGCAGCATAAAAAAGTCTTCACGATCGCGGCAAAAGAAACGAAGTAATTGCAGTTGGTCGAACAAAATCTCGCTTGCCCAGAACCACAAGCGCTTTGGGAAAAATCTGTTGATTCCTTACGCCTGCTCGCATCCAAGCTTGCCTTTTCTTTGACTCATTGTCGGACGTCGCACGATTTTATACCCATAGGAAATAGATAAACTACAGGAATAACGTAGCAAGGAAGATGGCGCCGTTAACGTAGCACGATGTCGCGCACTTTTTGGATAATCACGTTTACCTTCGTTCGTAGCGCACGCTGGCGAATTTGATCGCTAAAACAATTTGAGCTGAACGAATCGTTTGTGCTTAACGTCTTGAATGTGAACATTGTTGGAATTTGCTGTAAAAAGGAAAGTACGATCAGTCGGGTAAACGATTGGCATGCGATGTCGAAGTATAACTTCATACGGTAGCGCTGATTATATAATAAAATATTAGGCGTGAAAGTTAATTCGGTGATTTTCGAAGAAATCTTTATTTGTCAAATGAAAGTGACATATTTTTCATCCTGGAAATGTTTGCTATTGTTCTTAACGTTGCTCCTCTTTTTCAATTGTTGAAAACATTCGGAAAATATTTGTATTTCCTTTCTATTTAATTTGGACACAGAATTAATTTGTATGCCTAATATTGTTTAGAATAATTACCAATTTACGGAATCGATGCTTCGACGAGACGTAAGCTAACACTTGGCTGTGCTACGAAAGAACTCAAAGATACCATGTATGACGTTTCAGGATTGGAGCGAGAGCAATAGGATTGTATGTAATGGGTATCAGAAAGTTCTGTACGCGCAAATGATTATTTGGAAAACATCGACGCAGTCTTTGTTGAGTATCGTCTGTCACTTGTCATTTTTGTCAACGCATGTCAACGTTTCGTAATTTTTAGTTTCTCCTTTATTGACATGTCAGGGTAAAGTAATATAAAAAATGAATAGTAGTGCAAAATGTTAAGGGAAAGATACGAATAATAATTCATTGACTTCAACCGTGTAATAACACGTACGCTATGATGTTGCATCGGGAGAACACAATGCGTTATCACGAAATGGCAGAGGTGTACATTTATGGTGATACTGGATAGTATTATTATTAAAGCGTTTTTCGATTACACAGAGGTAAATTGAGACACGTTAAGACAGAACCATATTATGGAAATAATGTGTATGAGTTTGAACAGAGGAGAGTGAAATGGCTTTTTGTGTTACCAGAAAACTTAGTCAGGAGCCATTATAGTGGCGCGCGGTACTTTAAAGATTAGAGAGTTGCATAATTTTCAAACAGACACTGAGATCAAAGAAAGATCGCCTAATTGAAAGGAATTGTATCACTACAGGGTGGTGGCGTCAATGTCGTTACATCGAAATTCATGAGCAATTCTCGCAAAGCTACGAGAAGCAGCTTTAGTCCGTTTTATGATTAGCCATAAAATGTCGGTCATAACATTCATATTCGTGTGTACCGTTTTCAAAGCAACGATTAACATTTGTTTGGCCGTTCGACAAGTTACATCGCGTAATAAAGAAATTAAAGTAAACCGTATTTATAAGTAAATACGATCTCTTATCAAGATTCCTGAAAAAAGTGGTTACTTTGAGTTAGGTTTGCAGAAGTATTTGCTTTTAAATTGTGCTAAACTCAGTTTCGGTATTCCTCCATTCGATATTGTAGCTAAAGCTTAAACAAATTCATATACCACGTGTATAACCTTAAGGATAGGTATTAAAACCCATGGAGGAACAGAAATGATTCTAAAAAATAATTAAGAGATCAATCTTACTTTTAAAGATTATTATCTTGTTTGCATCATTAAAACATATCTAATTCACATATTCGATACCATAGCAGAAGTCTCGTTAATGGTGCGTAATAAATCTTTTATATAGATTGTTAGTTTATTTCACGTATTGTGTGAGCGATTTTACAAGACATTCAGATTTTTCGTGTTCTTTTTATGCAATTCGTTTTAAAATTTGTTTTTGCACATAAACCCATATGAACGCGCGATGCTGTATGAGTAAGTTACATGCAACAAATAAGCAGATTAATTTATTCACATAATAGATTCATATTACTCAAGATATATTTTCACTAAGTGTGATACTACGAACCTAACAAAAGTTACGTCAATCTGAATGGAATATCGCATTATACGCGATATAAGTTGTTATTCTAATAATTATGAAAATTTAGAACATTTATGAGAGAAAATTCCTTTTAAAAACAACATGCAAAAACTAATGTTTTTGAGTATCTTAGTTATCCAGAGTAATTTTACCGATTTTAGCGAGCAAAACTTCCGATATTCTACAATTAAAATTTGAATGATGCCGAGTGTTTTTGTTTTTTAATATATTAATAGATTTATAACGCTCGCTATTACTTTCTATTACAACATCAGCAAATATTTCTGCGAACTATACAACGATCTAGTACGTTAAATTAGTGTACAAGTACAATCGTGTACATCCCTGATTACCTTGACTCCTTACAAGCTGGCATTATCTTGCATAAAGAGAATTTTAGAAAGAAAGATTTATACCACTTTTTGTTTTACAATTGTTTTTTCAAATTAAATCTGTACCCAAGATTAATTTTAAGGCTATGCATCATTAGTTTACTTTATAGAAATGTGTTTTTCAGATTTGGTTTTTGACTTTTCATGATTTATTTTAATCTAAAAACGTTCAAGATCAATTAGGCGACCGAGTGCGTGTATTGATAATATTACATATACTTTCGTAAAAAATTAAAGACTAATTCATAGAGTAGGTGGAAAAAGAGATAATCAGTTTTGAATACACAAATATCCCTGTTTCGAATTATATTTACTGAAAGCACGTTGCTGCTGCTCATAAAGCTAAAAATTTCGTGTGTGAATATAAATATTTTTCGTAAAATCGAGCAGGCAGATGCGAACATCACGAGTCGGTGCTTTATAACAATCTGCATCACGCATTGCATGTAACCAATAACAGTCGATATTGAAAGCAGCCAACGATATTTCAATGCTTTTTCACCGATACACATCGTCTATTTCAAAGCAACGATCGTAATATATGCGCCATATACCGCGTGGCCAGGCGCTTAACGGTTTGTATATTCTTACAAGAGAAGCGTACATATTCCTCGATTGCAATGAAATCGAGCAGGATGATGGATCTGTTTTTGCAACATGCGTAATCGTAACTATTACTCTCCACATTCAATACATTTTTCCATACCATCCATGGAAAAATACGCATGAGTGCAAAAAATTGCAGAAAATAATTAACATTTCTATAATTGTAGAATTTAATGTAATTCCTTTGCTAAACTTCAGATTCAAAAAATAGCGTTTCATCAACGATTTTTGGAGCGGTAAATGTACTTTTTGAAAATCATTAAAGGGTAATGAACGATGCTATCTCCAACGAGCGTGAAATCAAAGGAGAAAGTCGGTTCTGTTGGGCAGAGATTTCAGCATCAAAGCTTAACAATGCACTGACAATGAAATATTAATGTCGAGTATAATTTTCTGCTTTCCGCGTGTCATGTTTAATCCTTCAGGTATTACGCGATATAACGATTGTAGATTTCTGCTGAGCTGCAAGCAGTTATATTGTACGTTTGAAGAGATCGCGTATTTGGGTATATTTCAGTAATAAAGTGCTTTAATTAACCCTTAGCGAACGAATGCCGCCATATTCACGACATTATAAATATTTTAAGGAAATTTAGTGACGCCATATTCACGACATTATAAATATTTTAAGAAAATTTAATGACGCCATATTCGCGATATTGTAAATATTCCAAGAAAATCAAATACCGCTATATATAGGTGGCATGACGTGATATTTGAAGATATCTGTTAGGTTTGGCGGTTGTTGCGCAGCTGAAACTAACAGCGATTGGCAATTGTTTTGTGACGTCACGTACGAGTCTCGACGCGCTCAGGGGCGTTCCTCGCGGAGCATCGAGAGAAAACACACTGTTTTGTATACAGTCAATAAAGTTTGCTTTGTTAAACCTCGCACCATAATTTTTGGACGGGCACTATCTGCGCAATATTAGAAGAGACGGGGAGTCCTGTATACATGCGTGCTATTTTTTCTATCCAGAATTGAAGCCTTATAAAATACGTCAAAGGAAAGAAGCGTTTAAGAACTAAGTACCAGTAAGAACCTATATCTATTCGTTTATTTTAACCCACATTATTTTTCTGTAACTTTTACTTCAGCATCTTTATCTGTGGATATATCTGTTCATACACTATCTATTATTACCAAATATTTTCATAAAATCCGATAACAACGATGTTAATTATGCACTTTTTCTTGCTCTAGTAATAAAGCAATTAAATTGTTAGAATTCCATTGAATCTACTGGTCATTGTTCCAAAAAACTGCGCTCATTCGTTAAGGGTTAATAATCCGCGTGGAATAGCGACATGCATTAAAAAGTCAAAATTGTATACACGAAATGTACATTTCGTTGCAATCACTTTCTTTTTGTCGTAACTTTCAACGTATAACATTAAATATAGACCATTACATATAAAAGATTACAATCATGATAATATGATCGAAATATATCACTCATAATTGGTTGGATATTTACGGCTATAATTAAGATTACGACTGTCGCAAATATAGACCTATTACCATGCCCAATGCGATCGATGTCGATTAGATCAATATAGTCGTCATAGTCGACGCTCTCTTTGTTAAAATTTCTACCAAACTGATGTCGAGTTAGAACATCTTTAGAATCATGTTATATATATATATTCGGTACTCAATCCAGTATTGAAGATGTAGAAACAGAGCAGCTTTCAAATAACGATGTGTGTCTCATGGAAAAATCATATTTCGAATGGAATTCATTTTTATTCTCCACGATCGGTTAAACAAAATTTTGTCACGATACGATTGTTTCCATTACATTAAATGATCGTATGAATTTTGCGCGATGCACTATGATTTCGCTTATTTTTCGAGCCGACTTGTATGTATAACCGTTCAAAAGTCTCCAAACATTCATGTATTCGTCGATATCGCTGAAACATCATACGAGTACAGCTTTTCTTATTGGTTCGTTATATAATTTCGTTATACATTAGTTTATTACATGTTTAATGTTTGTCGAGAATATGATATTGAAAAATTCACCATAACGTGGCACAGTTACTTGTTATACTGTTAACCTTTAAAGGACCAATGTCTGACATATTAATTTTATTTCACAAAAATAAGCAGCGTGTAGTTCATTACACGAAGCGCAGTTTATAAGTAGTTTAAAAAGACACACGAGTTTACGATTAATTGAAAATATCCATAACATTCAGCGGCCAAATATATACAAATTATTTTCTTTGTGCTTTTTATGCTTTGCCCAATTTTTTCTTACATCTTGAATTACTATCATCAAGGAAGGTAAAATACAATTAAACAACAAATAAAATCTTTTTTTTCCTCTACTAAAATTATGTATCCGAGAAGGTTAACGCGTTCTATTGCGACGCGAATCGAACAGATTTTTTTGGCAGAAATTCATGCACAGTTGAAAATATGTATTTTATACAAAACTTCTATACTAATTCCGAAGACGCACGCATTGACCTTTTATACCTGATCCTATAAAGATCAATATTCATTAGCGAAGTGCCCTGATATCTATCGAAAATTTGGTCACGTTAAACACCTGCGAGGTTCGCCTTTCCATTACTGATTTCAAAAGACACGGCTCATCTTTCTTGTTCTCTTAGATAATCTCGTTCAATAGGACTCGGGCACGTTTGAATTTTCCAAAGATAGGCGAGAAACTCAACGGTTACCGCGCGATAGAGCACAGCTGTTGGCTTTATCCCTAGATAGCGCGTAGTTGTTCGTAGAGAATGTGACGCGAGTCGAGTGTTATAATATTTATTTAAGTGTGTAAACAGGAACAGCAACAATAATAATATTAATATACACTAGGGATAATAACGATAACAATAATAGTAATAGCGACGATAAGTAGATAGTTATTCTGGAAATGGGTGTTCATTCGCGTGTAGGTTCTTGTATATTAACTTTTAGGGTCCTCAAGGATCAAGGCCGTCGGGGTCGTTGGAATCCCGAGCTTCTAAACACTTTCTTTTCCCTTCGTGGAACGTAAAGTTTCCTGGTTTCCCTTTTTCCTTTCGGTCAACGGGCGGTAAAATCGATACTCGTGCGATCGCCGGTTGTCATCGTACGAGGACCTCGTATTGATGGAATTGGTAGTGAAGTAAATGAGGGAAGAGGAAGGAGGTGGAAAGGGGAAAGGAGATAAGGGGGGGAGAAATGCCGGAAAAAGAGTGTGCGGCGATTTTTCCGTTTCTCGTATCTCGTAAATGCAGGCGTTTGTTTAACCTTGCGATCGGTTCAAATCGATTTCCGTTGAGTTAAGTTGACCTATCAATTTTCGGGGAACGAAGAGCTTGTTGCGAGACTTCTGACTTTCGCCAAACGCGATAAAGCAAATACCGTCAACGGACGCCTCGGAGAAAAAAGGAAGGTTTCCTCAAGGAATCGCTCCGCGGTTGTGATAAGCTGTAACGATTGTGAAGAATTATGTTAACCCGTTAGTGCGCCTTAACACCCTGATTTGTTGTGTCATTTCAAATTTCTGTGTTATTTTTAATAAATTCATGGATTATTTTGTTTCTTTGTCTATCTTGTTTTCCTTGAAACCCAGATGCTTAGTTCATCCATGTTTATTCCCATTTCAGCTTTGCCCAGAGTAAGTTGGCGGTAAATGTGGGCATTTATTTTGCGTATCGCCTCTGCTCATGATCAAACGCGAGTCTTGTGCATTCCGTTTATTTTAATTGCAGATTCTGTGTTTTCGTATAAATGATTACTTTCTCATTTCTATTTATATAGAAGGAATATTACATATTCACGAATTTTATAAATGTCAGTTCGCCGCGATGTATAATCGATTGAAATAGTAAATTACCTACTTTTGAAACTGAAATGGCTGATTCGTTGACAGGCATATTCATTTAACGTACGTCGATTACCGGACATTATTTAATTATTTTTCAATTCGATTGCAATGACGTTGACATCATAGCAGAGTACGAAATTTTCGTAACAAGATATGAAATCGATTTAAATAGTTTATTGCACTTTGAAGGTGATTTTCAAGCTTGTAAAGTTAAACATTTATAAAAATAGCATTATGCTTATTCTTAGATAATGATATCATAGTTATAATAGTATCGATATACTTTTAAATTTATCCAATCTTTTTACATAAATATTTATATAGATATAGTCCTTCACAATAAATTAAAAATGAATATTTGTTTTAATTACGCAAATTTTATACATATTCATATTTTATATAAGTGTACATGCATATTGTTTCCCAATTAGAATTTCAAATTTAATTAAATCTTTTTAATGAGGCGGTGTTTTCGTTGCCTAAGCTTCATAATTTTAATATTTTGTTTGTATGTCAGTATTTTAATGTAAATATCACAATTTGTATTTCATTTTGTTTACTCTATCAACAATACCATTGTCTACTTTGACCTGTGGGTAATAAATTTGATTTTTTACGCATTTTTTGCAGTTAGGTTTCATGAATGCTTAAAAAACATCTGATTTTATTTGTGTATACGAAGATAACAAGTGTTTAGTTTACCAGAAATTTTGACCCTTTGAATACCACGAATTCTTCTTTTCTCATAACAGGATTATATATTTCTGTCATGATGTTATTCTATTAATCAAAACATAGGTACGTTCGATAATTAATGTTACTTTTAAACCCTGATATAAAATTTTCTCAGTTGAAGCTCTATTAGACACAGTAACAGAAAAATAAGTTTTTTCATCACAACTTATAAGTTTACTAAAAATTAAGTTACTTTCATTACCGTCAAACTGCTATCTCCTGAATGCTGCTTAACCATACAAACATTGATATTATTTTTGTATCGTTATTATTTAATGCTTTAATTTATTACAACTTGGCAAAAAATATTTTGATATTATTGTTCAACGTTTTTTTTATTTTTGGCTTACAATTGTATCACTTTGATAATCACCGTAGATGTTTCTTTCTCTTATGCAGTTTGCAGATTTGAATGTTTATTCTTTCATACTAGTTGGGACGTTCAACTTAGTTTGAACTGTTTGACAGTATTAAACTATCCACACAGTTTATTAAGACTTAAATTTGCATGATACAAGAAATGTGAAGGATTACCAAACATAAGCGAAGAAATATATTTTTCTTTGTCTTGCTTCTTTGAAATTTTATATCTCGCGATAAATTAATTGAAATTCGACGTATGTACATGCACATTAGAGTAAGTTCGATCCTGTAAATATTTCTATCGTTCATAGACTTTGGCATGTAATTTGTAAAGGAAACGATTTAGCTTACAAGGCGCAAGTACAAAAGTAAAAACAAATTTTTCCAATGATCATGTATTCACGAATTTCAAGGACGATGATAAAGAAGTAATGTTTCGTGAAATTAAGTCGTTTACTCATTTTTCTATATTTTCATGGAAGATAAAAATTGGAATCGTATATAATTGTGTTGCTACATTTTTTAAATAAATTCGTTAAAATATAATTTGAGATGAAGACATTAATATCTGTTTTTATAAAGATGCTTTATAAATCTATAAACAATAGAGACATTTAGAGAATCCACATTAAACGGTACTGCCAAATGCATTCCTCTCAGTTTAAATAAAGTTGCATTGTACGTGAAGTAGTTAAAATAAATTGCCTGTATTGTTCGAAAATGATATTATATTCTGTGATCGAAAAAGTAACATAGCTTCAATATGTGTATAGGTTCAACATAGGCTGTATTAAGTATAACTTACTAGAATCTTTAATCGAAACGAGTTTGCAATAATTGCATAAAGCTACAGACAAGACTAGTGAGTAATGTGCTAAGGAGTTGCAAAGAAACATAGTCGGTAGTCTGAATGTTCGAGCTTTATGGCATATGTGAAAAGTTTGATTTGATTTATTACAAAAAGGATTCATTCATTTTATTTTGTTAAGGTATATGAATTGTGAAGCTATATGCCGATAAGAGATTCGTAGACTTGTTTTTATTTAATATGCACAGTGCTGTTAATTATGCCGATTAGGGACACGAATATCACATTCACGCATTGCAAAAGTATTCGGTTAGCTTGTAAAACATAATATGTGACATGGATATATTGGTGCTTGTATAGTTTGCGCTCTACCAACAATAATATTTACTGCACGTGATGCTGTACCAAGATAAATTTCTCACCACCGAATTTACACTCCCTCTAAAGTGATTTACGCTTTCTCAGAATCATAACAATGCACCAGGTACACAATACACAGCACTATACCAGAATCTCGAAGGTAAAGCGCGTTATACTAGCATCGATTTATCAACTATAAACTGTGCATCATTTGCCTCATTCTAATGCTGAATCACGTAAAAGGCATCCTTTCAAAATAAGGGTGATACGATCCTATTCTTCGTTTACTGGTGTTTTTAATTGTATGATTTGCACTGCCATTATTATCATTATTCTGTGATGAAATATAATTTTTGTTTAAATTAATACCTGATGTTAGAGTACATGCATTATATTTGAACAATCATAAGGTATATAGATTTAAATAATGAAATGATGCAATTATCAATTTTCGACTTGTAATCGCGATTTATTTTTAAAAAATGCGAAATCCCCGCCCCCTTTCACCCTTCGCCTTTTTCATTTCCCCTTTAGACCCGCAAAGTATTATTACATTTTGGGCCACAAACCTGATTAACCAATGCTACACTAATTTTTTTAAACTGCTATTTCGGCCCTCTTTTTTTGACAACCAATTTTTTAATTATTAATGTGAAGTAACCTTCCATCATTCATGTTCTATGATGCATTTATCTTCCACTAATAAATTGACGGTTACTTGAGTAACATACGATATAATTATGTTACATCGTATTTATTTGAAAGATATACTATACATCTTTGTTAACAATGGTCGCTTTGTATTAAATGTGCATGGGTACGCATCACGGTGTGTAATACGTAAAAACGTTTATTAGTCATTTCCATCTCTCGGAATCGTGTATGAGCGATTGTAAGAATCAGGCGTCTGTTAAAGTGTTAAGCATGAGGATGAAGCATCTGTGAGAGAGTTATTCGTACCAATGAATTAAGAGTATAAGGATAAAAAATGCTCGAGCCGCGCAATTATATACTCATTAATCGCCAGGGTGACTTTTAACCAACGCTATTTATAAAAAGAAAGGAGTAGAATCTTCTTTTTGTATATACAATAATAGATACATTGTGTGTATGCGAAATTTATGGGTATAGCAATCTTTTTTATATAAAGTTTAGTTTTTTAGATACCACAAAACGAATGTTTATAAGTAATATAAGTAAAGTAGTGCAGCACGATAAAGAGAGTTGTGTGTAAAAGTAATTTAAACCATGTTCGCTATCCTTTTGAAGCAATAAATAGCAATATTAGCGGATACGTGATGGTCTATTGGATTCTTTTTTTGACTTTAACAAAAACATTACCGATAATAAAAAAAAAAACAACAACAACTGTAGAACACGCTATACAATTAAGTTTTCATTTCATATGGAAAGAGTATGTATTATTCATAGGTAGATATGTATTACTGGAAATCTAATAAAAATAGCGATCTGTATATTACGAATCACACAATATAGTAATAACATAGTTAAAGTCCCATTTACTCATATTTACAGAAGTTATTATTTGTTACGCTTGCCAAAATTTTGAATACCTATTCAGTTTATAATATTTTCGTACTAGATTTGATCCACAAATATTAACATATTTTCATGATTGTTTAATAAAGAAACTCCGCTTATTTGCAAAGAAACACGTGATAATATTTGTGAATATAAGTGGAAAATAAATTCCACCGAATTCGACAGCCAGTATCTTAACTAAAATTAATCGAATCATTAACATGAAAGTAGTAATGAAATAAATAATTAGGCGTAGACAGATTATTAGCCATCCAATTGCTTTCACATCTTTGCACGTGGAGATCTTTACACGCTCTGTTATGGTTAATATACCTGATGATGACAACAGGATTGAAACGTCGTAAACTACTTGTTGGTTTTTTCACTCCCCATCCACTTCATTGAAGATTTATAACTTCTCGCAAGGACCAGTTCTTTAATTAAGTTTCTAAGTTTACATGAATGCTTTGAGAGGTTGGCATTAATGCTTACTTCTCGTTATCTCACTTGGTCTCGACACTTTTCATTTAGTGACTTTGTCGCGCGATCGAATTAGTGTGCGTGATCTTTCAGCGAATAAGACGCCTGGGTCGAAGATACGTAAGAAGGCAAGGAGGTAAGGAGGTCCATTTAATTAAGGTAAAAGTAGCAGTAGTTGATACTTAAGGAATTTTTTGCCTATTTCGTTCACACAGCTCAGGTTAAGTTCACTATATGGAAAATGTATGCTAGTAGTCGCTGCATGAACTATTCCTCTATTATATTATGACAACTATTTATTCTCGATGACGGTTGGAAAGATTTGTCTTTTTTTCTAAAAGTAAAATTCGAAAAATAAGGAGAAAAACCAGTTGATGCATTAGGCTTGGTAGTGTATGAATACAGACATTTATTGAATGTTTAAAAAAGATTATGCTTGAGTAAGTTCACAAAAAAAAATTAAATTAAACAATTTATTTTGCCAGCTGCCATTTTATACGAAGTTTTATGAAGCTGGACATCCTTCACAGCCGCTTGCATAGTCTCTTCTGTATAATTTCTAAAGTTAGCCTTTGTAGTACGCATCTCAAAATTGGCAGAGGAAGAAAGTCAGTAATTGACACTTGGTAATATAATAATTACACCCCATGTCAACGACCGAATAATAGACAATCACAAGCTCCAATAGCTGAAATGGAGTGAATTTTGCCAGTTTAGCATACCTGGTTGTCAATTAATAATAAATAAACTCTCCTTCAAGATTCAAACAACATAAACGAATGCCTTTCTTGCCCACAATGATTAAATAATACAAACTTGCAACACTTATATTTTAACTAAATCCTTAGAAATTTATCTAAGAAGTTTATCTATTTTAATTTTAAATTTATCTAAGTTTAATTATCCGGTCGCTATGACACTTCTCAATGGCAAACTTTGCACAGTATTTCGCAACGAAACGGCTGAAGAGCGACACTATGTAGACTAATAAGTTTTGATGTATCCCAATTTATGGTTCCCTTATTTATTTACCTTTTTTGAAAGAGTGTCAAGTATTGATACAGTCGCAACTACCGGTGCTTTTACCTTAGACCCACATTTCACCTACAGGTATTCTTGGAATGTGCTGCACTTGCCCCACCATGCAGTAATCAAAGAGAGCAGGCTCGCGACAGAAGTTTATGTCAGCTTCGACGATTTCTCACTCGCAACTACAGGGTTATCTCTCAACAATATATCAACGCGTTGCCTGACTGAACTTTTCGTCCAGCCCGCGTCAATCACCGGTGACTGACAGTAGAAAGTACAATATAGAACTGAAAAATTACGTCGTTTTAATAAAGTTTAAGTAATTTCAGGATCATTAATATCATGAATGTACTTAAATATTTCTTACAAAAAAACTTTTATGGATTTCATCAAAGCACTCTAAACAAAAAAAACAGTTGTCCTGCCTTGAATGAATGTTTATAAGCATTTCGTTATAAACGTAATTATGTTCTACTAAAATAAGAAACGATGGTCCTAATATGTATACACACGTGCATCGAGTAAATTTTGATCTTGTAAGTGCGATTGGCTTAGTACCAGCGCACTTCTAAGCAGTCCGCGTGGCCTGGCGGAGGTTGTAAATGCACGTGACAGTCAACGTGTTAAAAGTAAGATCAGCAATCCAACACAAGGTTTTCATAATTTTATTACAATTTCCGATTTATAATTACGTTCTAACCAATGACATTGTAAAAGATGTATAAAAAATTCCTTGACCACCTGGTAGATAGTAAAGATCAGAAATTAATATATAAAGAAAACGATTCCGTTACAGCATATAAATTATCAATACTCGTATTTGGTTTAAGCTCAGTACCTTATCTCGCAATTCGATGTTTCCATCAACTTGCTAAAGACGAAATTTCTAGCCAGCCGGTACCAGCGTCAATTTTAACCGCTTGGCTTCCACGGACGTGTTATCTCGCGACATCAATACCAGTCCGGAAAAAATCACCAGTCCGAAACTTTTTGGAACCAACACCGCACTTTTCTTTCGTTTACAGTATTCTCCCCAAACACCTGATTTATATCGCGTATGGCTTTTGCAGCATTACTACCAAATTTACACTCGTATAAAAAAATTACACGAACGTCGGTTGAATTTGTATGCGTACAAAATTCAAAACAGATAGCAAAAGGGCACACTTTTGAAAAAATCTTTATTGAAATATGATTCTGGCAACGGACAGTACGACTGCAAAAGAGATTACGCCAAAAACAAAAGCATAACGAAAGCACAGAGACACGTTCACGTGTAAAGAAAATTCGACAATTCATACGCACCAACCTAATATATTACCATTGATGAGTTATCCCGTAATATTTGTTTTTCATCCAACTTTAGATTTGAACGTATCTTCGCCTGTTTCTCCATTACAATTAAAATTTCAGTTCGCACTTTTGTCGTACAGAAGATTGGCCACGATGCCACGAATAGGGAATCGCATTATAAGCGATAGCCGTACACTTACAAACTATGGTGTTGTACGAACAGCATTGGCGTCGCGATATAATACGTCCGTGGCGCCGTATAAATAGTATTAACGTCGCGAGATAACGCGTCTGTAGTATCATACAAGTGGTATCGTGTCGTGAGATGGCTCGTCTGTGACTTCGTGCAAACAGTATCGCCCTCGTGAGATAACACGTACATGTATCTGGAAGCCAAACGAATACAGAAAAGTTTATACGTAGACAATGACGAATTTCACAAAAATATTAACTATTAAACCAATGATTTTTTTTGTTTCATTGATTTTAGATGAACCAGTAAAATATTATGATGATCACCATAAAGCACAACTGGTGGCACGGAGTCCAACAAATATGGCGATAACTCAGTCTACAATAATATTTTAACTTTTTAAATTGTTGTCACATAATCTTAAAACATAATATAATAACTTAGTAATACTTCTTTTATCAAATTAATTAAACTGTTGTAAAAAAAAATGACTTAATATGTTAAGCACCACGCAGGTCCCTAGGCAGACTTTTGGTTCACGTTATTCCTACATTATTCATGTTATGTTGTTCATGTTATTCCTCCTTTAGACGACAACGGTTTGTACTTGGCTAATACTTTAAAGAAAGGAGTATAACGCTTAAAAATATTAATGTAATTTATAAAACAAGGTAAATCAAGGTGAGGTTTTTTCTGTACATTGATTAAAGAAGGTTCTTATTTTTCGCGTTAAAGTTTCGCGAGAAGGGACTATAAGCGAACTCAGAATAGGAACCCAAAATAGTATCTTTTGTGATCGAAAAAAGTCACCTGAGCCATCTGTTTATACCCCTAACCCCTTAACACGTTGAACGCCACGTCATCCGCATATGGCTGACAGCTATGTTTCCGTGGAGGCTCTCAAACTACCGCTCGCGGCTTGAACACCTCGGATCGTAAGCGGCACGATATGATTTTTGGTTACCTCCAGTTATGGTTTTTTCCACGTTCTAATTCATTTTTACCCGAGCAAAGTTTTGTTCACCGAATGTTGTATGGTTAATTGACCAACTCATTATATGGTCACATTTTGGTTGAATTTTCTATAGAGTAACAAAACTTCTGACGAGCACCTGCTCGGGCATTCCTTATCATTTGCCTAATGCGGTAACAGTATTGTTGAAAATAATTTCATGGAAGCTTACTGCATTTATATTAGAACTATCATTCCGTCGAGCAGTATATTCCGTTAACATCTTAATTTATCGATCCTTGAAATGTTCATCGGACAGCGCAAAAGTGTAAGTGAAACTGTGCTAAGTAATGACGAAGAAATATTTATATTTGCTCAGACTTAAAATTTAGATTTCTTACACTCCGTGCTTCGTTCGGGATAGTGGTAGGATAGCGGTAGGATAGCGGTCGCTTGGAAACTCGCATTCACGAGGGACAGGCACTCAACGTGTTAACACGTTGACACCGGCGCCGATTTTCATGATTTTTTCTGTGAAGCGGCGTTCGAATTCATGCTACGCTCCATGGGGCGCCCCGGTACTGACTGCTTGTAACATTGGCGCCCCTGATTGTCCCTGGCATTCTAGGCCCGAGTAATAATGTATAAATAATAGATGTGGTATGTATAAATATAGATGCGATAATAATGTATAAATAAATGATGTGGTAAGGTTTTTTACGCCACGGTGTTTTCCTGAGATAGGAAATCCGCTGTCCTTAAAATAAAGGGAAATCCCTAATTAACATTTCTTATTTTCTCTCCTTCTAAGAAAAAATGATACATCACCTTTTTATCAATCATCGCCACAGTGAAGAAGTGGCAACTGAAAAGAAAATATCGTTATAAAAACGTTTTATTTTCTTGAATCGTACGAAAAGTCTGCAAGAAACGCAAGACAGGGATGTAAAAAATGTTACAACCGCTTTTCGAAAATAAAAGTTTGAAAGTTTTTCGAAAATGAAAGTTTGAAAATAAAAGCCGCGAAGGAAACTAAAAAAAGTAACGACGTATTCTAATCGTTATAAGGACCAGCCGGCACTCTATTTACGATGCTTTGACAAGTTGCATAGAAATTAATAAATCGTTGAAATACAAGTGTGAGCCTCCGATAATGCACGCCGCCTCGTGCGACAATCACGTTTGACCGATGCCGCCTCATGAAACAGTCGCGTTTAATCCACCGGAGATAACATACCTTATAAATAATCACTACTGAAACTTAATAATGACTGATGGGAAGAATAAAAAACAGTAATCAAAAAATTATAAATGCATATTTCTGTCGGTCCTATGGTGCGGAAGGGAAGGCCTGTTGTTAACAAAAAGTTGAAATAATTAAGCAATGGACCTGCTGAAATAGTAGCATAATAAATTAAAACCAAAACAGAAAGGAATAGACACAGATTATTTACTGGTATTGAGGCAACCTTTGAACGCAAAACAAAATTAAACCACGGTATGCAACGGCGTACAAAATAAGTGATTACCAAAAACTATTTACAAGAAACCAAAACTGAAACCTTATCTTGCCTCAATTCACCACTCTTAAAAAGACCAATAGAAACAGGACCGGAGAGGTGCTACTGATACGCAATAAAATCGAGCTGTTTCTGAAACGTGTCATAACCGCCGATGAAAAATGGATCACGTACGACAATTGGAAGCGTAACAGATCGTGGATAAGGGATGGTGAGCCGTCGCAAGCGTTCGCGAAGCCAAGATTGACGCCAAAAAAGGTGATGTTGCGTGTGTGGTGGGACTGGAAGGGAATCGTCCACCGTGAGCCACTTCCAGTTGGTCAGACGATTGATTCTCAACTCTACTGTGGATAACTAGAGAGATTACGCCAGGCGTTGACAGAAGATGGCACGAATTGAATAATGAAGGTGAAGTGAACTGAGTTTTGACTGTGACTATCACTTGTTCCGATCTCTGCAGAACTCTCTCAATGGAATTAAGCTGGTCTGAAAACAAGCCTGTGAACACCACTTGATTCAGTATTTCAAGCAGAAACCAGGGAAGTTCTTCACCAATGGCATCGTGAAGACAATAATAGAACATATTTGATCTAAATAAATTGATTCTTTATAAGAAATCCATTTGAATTTTATTTAAAAAGCGCCATGAACTTTTACTAGACCCAATATTATTGAATTACTGAATTATCTGCACACAGTTTTTATACATACCTTCATCTTCATACATAGCTACAGCTTGATTTTTCGCGGTGGTTAACAGACTGAACCATTAAATGTTTGTTCCTTCGTGAATGATTAATTTGTTCCTCGACCCCTAAAAGAGAGGAAGGAGAAGCTGGAATACGACCATGGAGGTTCTTATACGAAACAACTCAGATGCAAAAGTTTCTTCTTGAAGGATATTTTTTCAATTTTTAAAGCTAGCATCCTTCTTTTCCAACTCTTTATATTGGGAATAATTTATATTAGGTTACGTAGTATTATATTCCTCTGTTTCCATGAATAATACAATTAAATATATCTCAGCCTGAGTTTTGGAGAGAATTCGTGTATTTCTTTAACTATTTTTTTTATCACTCGTATATTTTTCTTGACTGTTTCTGTACGGCTTTGTTCTGAATCTCTTGCCTTTTTGCTGTGTTCTTTTAAGTCCATATTTTTGTCAAGTCTTTTCTCATTTCGCGTCTGCTTTACGTTCGATCTTACATTCGAGCAAAACAACCCAGTTCCGCGAACATGGTAGTGTTATTGGTTATTTTCCGACGGCCAACAATTGGCGCTACGTCAATAGGTCCAATGATCATGTTGTTTTTAACTTGTATCATTTAGATTCATTATTCTCATACTAGGTTCTCATACAAGGCTTAAGAACGAATTTATTTTTGTAAAAAGCCTTTAAATATCAGAGATTTCAAGCCAAAGTTTTTTAGTTTACACACAAGTTTACGACTTTAAACTAATGTGTTAAACTAAGAAGTTAAACTAAAAGTTAAAGAGAATAAACTAAAAAGATATTAAATGTTAAAAAACACTGCAAGTGTTACTGACAAAGTAGTATTCGAATGTGCTTTTGTTGCATCGTTAGCGAATGCGGCACCCATTGTGCACGCAGCTTTTTTAAACCGAAAACTTCGTTTAAAACATTGCAAAAAAAATATATAAGTTTTGGTTGAGTTTTATATGGAACATAAAATATTAAAATGACGTCGAAGTTTTAACTCCGCAAACTTATTGAACAAATTAATACTTTAAAAAGCGGTACATTAAAACTGATGATGAATCTTATACAAATTTTTAGATAATGTTAATATGCAATAAAGTACAGGAAAATATAAATAATGTACAAATATGAAATATAAATAAATTGTAAATATAAACATTGATTCTGAGTCACAACACGAATAAAGTTTTAATGCCTGTAATTGTCTTCTTCTCGTAATACAACACTAAGAACAATACCAAGACTCTTTTTTGGCAAACGGATCGCTTTATCCTTTCTAAGGTAAACTACCATTGCCTCAGATTAGTTATCGTGAAACAAGAAGTTTACAAAGCTTCTGGAGACGCGGTTCAAAAAAATTCTAGCCACGAAGAGGAGAGGATTGTACCCCTCGGTTGCAAATCCCAACTTTGCAAACGTACCCGATAAGACCTGGAATAATGTTTATTGTTTAAATCTATGTTTCAATATATACAATATTTTTTGTTTCGATTTAATCTAGAAAAGTCATCTGCGCTAGTACTAATTCTCAAGAAATCAAATAATATTGAAATTAAAACTTTGAAAACCTTGAAAAATAACTTATTTTTAAGGATTATGGTATGGTGGCCTAATTACATAAATTTATATCTTTTACATTAAGTATATGATTTTTAATATAACGCACGCAAGTTGTCTTAATAGTCTCACGAGCACTAAGATTAAGAGTACCTATGTATACATTTATAATATTTACATACTCTACCTAAGCAATGACAGTTGGCAAGGTTACATTTACAATATTTACATTTATACTTACAAAAAGTATTTTCTTGACTAGACACGGATAATTCTTGGATCCTTTCCACGTCGTCAGCATTTATATTAGCCTGGATTTGCTGTCCAAGGACTCTTCCAATTTTCATGAACTTATTCCGCTCACGTATCGATACGCTACCTGTCGCTTTTCTCCTTTCCAATTGCTTTCATTCGCTGTTTGAGTTTGTATCGATATTCCTGAGCTAACCGTAAATTTCGTTATGATGTTTGTTGCCCGGAATGATTTTCTGACGTTGAAGAAGGCTAATAAACTCGATGGCTGAATTGAAAAACTAAATTGGCTGAATTGTTAGCTTGGTCACTCCCATTGTCGGATTCACACTGTCTATGAAAAAAAATCTAACGCACAGCCTACATTTTTCGTGCGTTTCTGCTTCTATGATTCTATTAACAACGCGTGAGTGAAATACTGCAATCGCCGGATGTAATCGAAGAAATATAGGGTGGCCACTTTTTTAACGCAGACTTTTTCAAATCAATTTTCTTTCCTGAATATCAAAGTGTAATTGTCGAAAAGTAATTTATAGTTATGAGGTACAATCAATATATGTGCCGGTTATTAGGAAAGTGATCTAAGTTATATATTTTTTGTTTCAAGATATTTAATGTTTTGAATTGAAATAAATTGCAAAATATTTTTATACTCACTAATAAAATTTAGAGTTGCTTTCTTTAATTGTTTCCTTTATTTGCTACATTTTTAATCTTTTCTTTATTCTGCGTTGACCTTACTTCGACTGTAGTAGTATCCACGGAACTCTTTACTGTGGTTTATTATTGCAATAGGGGCCAAAATCTCTAATCGCAGTATTATTTCTTTCTAAAATCGTATCAGTACGCTTTAGGAATCTTATATGTGTACGACTTAAGACACAGCACATGTTTAATTCAATAATATACATAACTTCATATTGAATAAACTTAATACGGTTTCTTTTCGATCAAAAGATTATGTAAGTTCTACTGAATTTATATTAAATAAGGAACATCATTTTACTTATAACTTAGGTGCAAGATTTACCACAAAAAATATCCCGAAAATTATAAAAAAATTGAAATAAATTTATTTGATGAGAGGATTTTTAATGACGCAGGTTTATGGCAGACAATAAGACGTAAAACCAGTTGGTTGACTCGGATGTATATTTGGTTACCGTTGTATGCGTTGTTGTCGCCGTAGTTTATTCAAAATGTAAGTGGTACGACTTGAGCACTGGTACGACTTGAGCAGCCTTACCCTACTTGACAAGCTGAAGGCAGAAATCGCAGCAAAGCAGCGATTTCTGCAGATGAAGAAAATTTGTTTCACCAGGACAATGCATCGTCTCATATCTCAGCGGTTGCCATGACGAAAATCCACGAGTTAGGGTTTGAACTGCCGGACCACCCTCCGTATTCGTCAGATTTAGCCCCTAGCGACTTCTTTTTATTCGCCAAGCTGGAAGTTGCGCTCGGGGGACAGAGATTCTCGTCGAACGCGGAGGCCATCACCTTCGTAAACAACTATTCTGCTGACAAAGATGCCAACTACTATTTGTACGGGATGATGAGGTTGGAGAATCGCCGGGAGAAACGTGTGGCTTCGCAAGGAGATTATGTAGAAAAATACGAGTGAATTTTAAAAGAAAATATTTCGTGTCTTTGTGAATTTGAAAACTTTTCGAACCACCACTTTTGTATTGCATATTGTCTAGATTTAAGAATTCGCCAGGCAAGAAACTGGTTTTATTTATAACCTCATCACGGGTGCCAAGACTCACTTTCATTTAAACGGCTTTATTAATAAACAAAATATCCGATTTTGGAGGACATAAGTCCAATAATAGTCCACCAACAGGAACTATATTTCGTAAGAGTTACTGTTTGGTACGACTTAAGTGCGAAAATAATTGTTGGTTGTCACTAATCATTACAAGGAAAAAACATTCGAACATGCTGGAGAATTGTGTGCGTCCTGTAGTTGAAGGCACACCAGAGATACTGTAGTAGCAAGATGAAGCTACTGCGTATAAAAGTTGCACAACCATGTTTTTTCTTAACACGTTCCGTGCTAAGCCATTTCTGCCCAACTTGTCGTTCAGGCGACTTGGTGTTTCCATCAAAGGCTGATACATTATCACACAATATTTCATTACTTCATCGATCCATAAGTAATTAGCTTGTTTAGAGTAGTTATCATATCGTGAACCATTTTCAGTACACGTAACCCTGCAATTGGTTCGATTGCAAGGGTCAGTTAGTACGAAACTTTTTGATTGGTAAAAGGAACCTGCTGCATTCACATTTGTTAAGTAAAAAGCGAGGAAAACAAAATATTTAGCAAACGAAGGAGTATATAAATATACCGAGAAAACCTTTTTTTGTTTTTTATTTATTTCTGTTGGAAAACCAGTTTCAAATATTAGATGTAATTATTAATTATCGTATATATAACATTTTACATTTTTTATAATGCCTCATTCTATTAGTGGAAATATATTCGTCGGAATAAAATTCGTCATGAAACGTATGTTTTCAGCACATTTAATAAATACGTTCGCGTGTATCTTTTACGGTACATGTGGCCTAAGGATCAAGCTTAACTTGTACCACAAACAATGCACGTGGCGCGGAACATGTTAATCCATGCAATTTCACGTGTTCATGTTTAAGCGATATGAAATGGTATTTTTATCGATTTATCACCGGGAAGATAATAATAATACACTAAAGAAGATATGATAATAACATAACATTATTATAAATATTAAATTAACTTCCACAGGCCTGCGGACAATTTTGTCTATGTTATTATTTACTCATGTGTAGGCAATCGTAAAAAAAAATTCGGGCCATCTGGTAGCTGGACCGGGAATCGAACCCGGGACCTTTCATTTTCTGGGCGACTGCTCTACCAACGTGAGCTTGAAAAACTTTTTTCAAATAAATACTCTTGAGTATTTGAAAAACAGAACATATTGCAATAATCCTCGGATCATCCAACAATCAAAAGCTAACATCCGAAAAGGAATTGTGAATATAACTTTAAAAACATTGCAATAGGTAATGGGATACAGTTTAGAACTAGCCCGCTATTGTTAAGAGCAAAATGAAACTAAAAATCATTTTACAAAAATTAACATTTATTTATGAGAGGATAAATATGAATTTCTTTTTTAAATAGAAAAATTATTCCGTTTTGAAATGACTTTCAGGCCACCCTGTATACATGTGCACGCTATTGCATATCGCTGCAAACCTACATGCTAGCTATAATTCTCAGTTACCTCAAAGCGAAGGCCGTTTAGAACCTTGTTGTCTTGGTAAGCATTTTCCCATATGCACATTTTCCACGTTTTCAGCGGAAACAATGTATGTGACGACCACAGATGTAAAGTATTAAAAATGAGATGCACGCTCAAACACGAGCATCCATACTACTTCTCATAATTTCCACTTTGCACATGGAATTATAATATTACAAAAGCTCCCACTCACCACTCGGCGTATGACCTAATTACATTTTAAAAGTTACAAATTATATTCAAAGTTTTTTAACAGGGAACTCCTAACCTCGTTTGCTCGATGATTTCTGATATTCTTAACACAAGGTATGGTCAGTATCGACCAGCTTTTTGCACACTTTAGTCAATTCTCCACCTGGTCTTTTGGAGTTGAAGTTCACTCAACGAAAATCGACATCGTCCGTGAAAATTAAATACTCTTGGCCAGGGTTGTGTGACGCAACAAATAGATTAAGAAAATAATACATTAATTGAATTATAATATTAGGGGAAAATTATTAAGAAATAAGGTGATCAGAAATCAAGAAGGTAACAGGACCTAGAAATTTAATTCCACGCGCGAATGTCGATTTTTGCCAACTAAATTCTAACTCCAAACAACCAGACAGAGAATTGTCTAAAGTATACGAAAAACTGCTCAATACTCATCATAGCTTGTGTTAGAATGTGTTCACAACAGCATTATGTTCACACGTTAGTCAGTACATCTTGCTGTCGCACATTATCACGCTACTAAACCAAAGTGCATATTGAGGAAACGTGAAAATAGTCTGGCGCGAAAATGTGTAAATATTTTGAAGATTATAAGTGTTTGGGCTATAAGTCGATGAAAGAAGAGCGATTGGGACGGAGTGCATGGTTTGGTTTTGGACGACGCATAGTTTCTAGGAATGCACGTGACCGATGAATGTGGGATGCGAGAAAATGCGTAGCTGTAGCGAAGCTGTCACGTGCAATGAGACAACGAACCCTTGCCTCCGAGGCACATACATTTGTGCGTGGCATGTACACGTGTTCGTGTGCGTATCATGCTCATGTGCGTAAGTGTGTGTGTCTTGACAGGGCTGCTTTAGTTCAAGCTAGACGACAAAGACGGCAGATAGTGCACCGCGGGCTGATAGTCGTTAAATTTTGATAATTCCTCATCATTGGTTTAATTCTCGATTTCCTCGTCCTTTTTGTGCCAGAGTGGTGCTCGTTACACAACAGTGACATAACAGTTTGAGTGTCCTGTTCGAACGTATGAGGCTGTGCGTATGCCTACGTGTGAGAAATGCGTGACTGAGACGCTGTTTGAGGCACTGTAATGGCAATCAGGAATGAGCAGTCGGGAGTGCAATTAAGAAGTACGACGTACAGATCCGCTAAGGAGTAGGACGACCATCTCAATCTTAAATCTCAACTGCCACCGGCTATCAATAGTTCTAATAGTCTTTATAATATGTATATGTCTTTACCTATATAATATGTATATGTCTTTATAATATGTCTTGATTCTTTTAATAAATCATATTCTTACCTACAACCATTTTTACTACGTATATGTGCGTGAGACGGAAAAAAGAGTGTTTGGGATGTAAGTCGATGAAAGAAGAGCGATTAGGACGGAGTGCATGGTTTAGTTTTGGGTGACGCATCGTTTTGAGAAATGCACGTGGAGGATGATTGTATGAATGTGTACGAATGAGAGGAGGTGCAAGCAGAAATCTTAAGGTGGCAAGGCGGCGCTTGCAAGGGAATAGAGAAACAGAGAGTCGCAGAGTCACAGAAAATGCAGTATGGAGTACAGAATCAGAGTCAGAGTAAAGAGTATAGAGTAAGACTAAATTATCTGTATCGCGGTAATAGCAATAAAGTATCTTCACTTATCAACTCATGTCGTTGGCAAGAAAATACTTGAACCCAACTACTCCATCAATCCCACAGTTATAATATAGTCAAATACTGTAATGTTTTCTTTTGTCATTTTTTTCTATTAGGATAGTTTTTGCATTTTATTAGGATACTCTTTGTATATATTTTAATCCTTTTGATAAACTATATTCTTACCAACAACCATTTTTACTATATTATCAACATTATTTAGCTAAGGTTTTACGTTTCTTTCCTTCTTTTCTGGTCTGAAAGAAATTGAGTTATCGGCTGCCAGTTTTCGAATTTTCGAAAATTTCCTAATGCACACACGTGCAAGTGGTCTAATAAGTTGTGTCTATCGGTATTTTGCACGAAAATTGCATTCTGTTGTAAATCTCGTTTCTCTCAATCGTTTCACGCCTGGCATATTTTTTTGTAAAACGTGAATTATGGTTACGCTCTTTCGATACTACTCGGTTACATATAGCCATCGAAAACGTGGTACAATTCTATCGTGATAAATTTTCCTTTTTGTCTCGCCATTGGAAAATACACAGCATTATTTCGTACACCATTTGGATGCTATACTTGTCAAAAATTGCGAAGGCGCAACTCAAATATCACGTATACTCCCATTAAAAAATCCGAAGCCACCTATCGACGTTTCATAAGGATTTTCAAATAACTGATACGATTTGAGTATTTTCATGAAAGCGATCTTCATATATGACACAATTAACAACGCATATAATAAGCAGGTGCGCAATAATTTATGCAGAACCTTATTAAAGTCGTTGCCAGCATACAGCACTACTTTTTGGCTACGTGATATTATGTTATACGAACAACGTTTGAGCATTACAAGAATAAAGATCAAAAAATCACTTACTCTTATCTTAATGCGTGATCAATATTTCAAATATCTATTTTTGATGATATAAAAATAATCAAAACCAATGTGCTTTATGTATTTTATATAACTAACAATAGCTATAATAATAACTATAATTTTTAAAGAATATAATATGTGCAATATTTTCTGTAAAGCCTAATTAAAATTGTCACTAATGTTTAGAGATACTTGTCGACTGGATGGTGACGAGTTCTAACAAAGAATGAAAGGAACTGATCTTAATTGGAACATTAAACACATCCATTATTTGATCTAAGAATCTAGAATATAATATTATACATCTACAGAGTTATACAGGCAAAATCGATATAAAATACACAAGCCGAGGTGTGAAACGTTACTGACAGTCATTCCAATGTAATAGGTCTACTGGAAAGTTCTGTCCATTTTTAGAATAACATAAAATAATATATTTTTCATACTTTCAATAAACTATTTTGAATAATATAATTGCCATCATTATTTATGACTTCTTGCCAACGTGATGGCAATTTGCGTATCCCTCATCTTGGCGGTATCGTCGTCCATCAAAGATGGTCGTCTAGAGCGTGGCTTATCAGAAAGGTCTAATTCGCCTACTTGAAATTTTTCGAACCATCTTCTGTATGTTCTATCAGAAACTGTACCTTCAACAAACACTTTCAATGAATGTCTACGCGCTTCTGCAGCATTTCTTCGTTGTTGAAATTCGCACAAAATACAGTGGCATAAATGAGCTTTATCAGTAGCCGTGGGTACACGTTTGCGTTTCATTTATTACTAACGTGAATCACCTTCGTTTTACTTCATTTGCTAGATCAGTATGTATGCATCCGGTGATAAAAAGCGAGAGCCAAATATACGTGAAATGAATATTAGCATACTTATTTAAACTTGTAACTGGAACGGACAGAATTTTCCGATACACCTAATATTATCAACGATGCAAACATAATTGAATCATTTTCATCATTATTCTTTTATTTTATTTCATCATTCATTATTTATTTTATTTAAAAATTTTGTATCATTCATTATTTTATTTTCTTTGAAAAATTCAAACAATTGAATGTCCTGCTCTCTTACACTAGGCTAATACAAAATATATATCCATAATATCTGTGCTATGGGAGTACGTAACTTATCCGATTTACACTACATCATCAAAGTTTGTCCAAACACGCAAATGTCCTAAAACTTTTGGCCCGGCCTGTACGTATGTCGATTAAATGCATAAATTTGTGCAACCGACGCATAAGGTATCAGCCGAATCCGCAGGATGAAATATCCGGTAATTTAGCAATGCCGAAGAGCGAGAGTACGCGATGGTATAGAGGTGCAATAAAGTGGTCTTACACGTCGGAAATTGTAATTTTCCCTGCTTAACCATTTATTACTTCCTTGTACACGTTTACTGATATTGCGGGATACTTTAGCGCGATATTCACAATTCTTTTATATATATGATGTTTCATGCGGAGTTCGATACATGCTCTCGTACTGTACATCAACATTTCTCGACACTTTGAAGTTTTTATGCAGCAGATTGTTTCAAACAATTATTTTATCTCGATCAAAATATGTTATACTTTATCTGATCGGAACGAGCAATGTTGAAAAACCAGTATTACTATTTGTAGAATGCATATAGCCAAAGAACGATTTATTTTAAGGAGATTGAGTAAATGATGGTCATTTCTAGGTATTTAAATTCAAGTACAGCAAGAATTTGGACGACAAATACAATGAAGAGTCTTACTACAGAAGGATTGAAGAGGAATGTTTTAGAAGTAATACTGAAAAAGAACTATAACTTCTTATTACATATGGAGCAGAATATTTCTTATGACTTGGATGACGATTGACATACGTATTCATATAAATAAAGATATATCCCTCGTTTATAATAAAACTCTATTGTACTTACTATGATAAATGGTTTTGCCATAATTAATTAAAATGTATTGTACCTACAGTAGGACACAGAGGTTGTATATAAAAAAAAAAACTAAAAATAAACGAATACTGTTTGCTTTCTTTTATTAAAAATAGCGAAATTACTTTGTTAAAACTGTGTTTATTCTTGTATTCTCGCTTGTGCATACCATGGTAAATTCATTACAGAATAGTGCTTTGGTTAATAACGATCTCAGGTAACGACATAGTTGGTTAATGACAAGCAGCTGTACAAAAGTATCCTTTGGTTAAGCAGTTGGTGACTTTGTTTTATAACTTAATTTTTGAAAACGTTTAAAAAAAGAGGCACAAGGAAACAAACCTAAACAAGTTTTTCACAAAGATCCATTTATCAAAAAAGTTCGAAGTGAGCTCAATTGTTTGTCTGGCAAAAGTTGATGATTAAAAACATTTTCAATGAGCAATTCAATTTATTAGCATTAATATTTTGCTGCAAATATAATAAATAAATAATATTTTCCACATTTTAGCATATAATATGTACTACAGTTATGGTAAGAAGCGCAAATAAATAAATTTATTTCGATAACGTCGTTTTTAATTAACGACAGTGTTTCTAGAACAAATGATTAAAGTCAACCAAAGCACTACTACATTAATTTTATGAATTATAATGGAATTACATCCGCTTTTTTCTTTTTGTTATAACATAAAATTACATGGAATTCAAGATCAAAGAAGTATTAAGAAAACTTTAGAAGCAGATGAAATTCTGTATTAAAGAGAACTAACTCATTGAGACCATAATTGAAATGTATGCTTATAACTTACGATTTACTGTTTAAAACACCATTATTTTTCTGATACAAATACAATAACTATGGTCAGAAATAAAAATTATCGAAAGAACTGGAAAACATATTTTTTCTTGTATCGAGCCTTATAATAAAAATGAAGCATTCAAGTGGTTTGATTCAGTTTAAAAAAAAATTAAATGAAATACTAATATTTATGAAAAACAAAATCATAAGGCTTTACAAAATCTCAAATAGACGTGGTATGTAATAATTTCATCATCGTATTTACTTTTATGTGTTACAACGATACACGATAACGCAATTTGATTTTCGATAACAATCGCGTATTAGCGGAATGCACCTATATATATCGTTTCCGATGGAGAGCGCTTGTTAATTTCAAACAATGCAACCAGACAATCGTGCAATTTTCTGCACAGATTGATATGATCGGCGCCGGAATGTATATCGAGTACTTTTATGCTTTGTGTTGCACAATTTCCTGTCCTCTCCTTTGATAACATCCACCCTGTGAACGACAAGCGAATATATCGTAAATGCGTATATTAGATGATAAAAACGGAAAGTAAAACGTTTGTAGAGTTGGTGATACTCGTTAAAAATCGAAAGAAGGATCTAATAAACATAAATACTAAAAGATACTACTACATAAATACTAAAATACTAATCATTACTATTCTGAAGGTTACAATTGTAATTATGAAAAATAATTACATATCTTCAGAGGCGATAGTATTTATTAAAACAAAAAAAATAATGTAAGAAGAATGTGTCCTAAAATTAATGTTTTTAATGATTAAAAAATTAATAATTTATATACAGTCTAGTGTCAGCTATTTGATCAGAGAAGTTGTATTGTAAAAAATATCAAGATGTTTATGTTGAGAAATCGTCGATTTATTTTCCCCGAAAGTAAGGCGGGGTGAGATGGACGCTATAGAAAGTTAGAGTGAATCTCTGATGCGTAGATGTATGATGGTGCTCTAGTGAGCAGATCTTTATTGCGTCTATGTGCACTCTGTACTTGATATAAAAGTCTGGTTGAGTCTTGGTTACTCGTGGTATCTTGATTAAATCAATCGAGTCGTACGACGACCGAGATAGGCATGAAAGTTACATAGATGGGATACGAGATGAGGATGAAAGTTCTCGGTGATGTAACTGAGTGAAACAGGTGAGAAGTCTTCTGAGACGTCACTGAGTTCAGATGAGAGATTCTATGATATGATAATGAGTACGAGTAACTTGTAACACGAAACAATGTGCGTTGTACGTCCGTTTAGTTTAAAAACTATGCACGTAATGATCGAAAAAGAATAAACTGTCACGCGATGCGTTAAGAGTTGCGGGTGGCGTGGCATCGATCTCGCGACGTTTCATCGATGCTGCCATCTAATCAGACGGAGTACTCGAGTATTCTAAAGGAATCCCCAACAGTTTGCTATAATTTATTTATAATTTTAGGCATCTGTTGGGGTATAAATAAGTTTTGACGAATTTACAGAAGATGGCGTAACTAGTATTAAGTAATAGTTCGGCCGTACAGTAGTTCACTTTTTACAAAGAAGCCAAAAATTGAGTCGATTCTTGAATCGCCTCAAAAGACGAAAAATTTGTTCAACGTGGAATCCATATGCTGCTTGAAAAATAAAAGAAAGTCGTAGCTAACGATGGACAAGACTTTGAATAAAATACATTGTATCAATTTAAAAATTGAATGAAACTTCAAAGTTACAAAAAAAGCCTCAAAACTTATTTGTACCCTTAATATATTAGATATACGACTAAGCAGACTGCGATAAAAGGAAGATTGTAATAAACTTCAATCTAACAAAGCTAAATGGACGCGCAGTATTTACATTCCGTAAGTCGTGCGCGTTTCGTACAACTTAGGACCGATTTGTTGAATTATGGAACGCCTCGAAGTCTGCCCGAGCTTGTTTACGTTTTCGGCTCAAAATTCTCAAGCGTAAATCGTAGGTTAAGGGATTAATATCTATTCAGTAACTGATTTTATTAACTCTTTAATCGAATTATAAGTGTGGCTTACTTGAAAGTCACATAAAATATCGTATACACGCTGAAATGTAAGCCATGCTTTCATCATTTTCGCTGGATGCATAAAGCATCATGTGACGTTCATGAGGAAGGACGCACTATTTGAGATACTTTTTAATGTAGGGTGCACCATTTCAACGATCTGAATAAGGGAGGAGACACCATTCGACGAATAACAAACAAGTATAAGCTGACATTGCGGATTTACATCTAGGCGGACTCTACGTTTGACATCAAATTCGATGCTTGTAGCGAAGCCCTAAGATTGCGTATCTATCCCATCAACATTGAATAATACGGTTCAATTAAATTTATGAAAAAGTTTTTAAAGCTTTCCAATATTTTAGATGCGACTAACAGCCCATCTTTACAATGTGATGAGAGCGTTAATCGAAATAAAATCAGTTGTAGAATAAATATTAAAGAAGGAAATGTGGTCGCAATGATATCGTGTTTGGTTGCATTTTTATAGAAACGATCATTTCAACACGTTAAACAAAGCATTAGATAAAAAAAGAAAGTTGAACTAAAGAAGTCATATTATTGCGTTACAAACCGTCGAGCAGTGCTCCTGCCAAAGGTGCCTGTACCCCATTATCTACCACATCAAACGCTTGACTGACTCCGAGGAATATGGCATAGGTGTAGGGCGTAAGTAGCATAGACGTAGAAGCAGCACTGCGTCTTGATTGAGGAAACTCCAGGTGCGACCTTAAGGAAATTGTTACTGTGCTCGCTGCATGCTCATCACATACACACACGCGCGCGCGCACTAATTCGGCCACACGACAAAGCAATGAATGAGAGGTGTTAAGAGCGAGTGAGATAGCACGAAGAAAGTGACAAGTCTCCAAAGATTGACGTAAATATGAATGGAATCTTAATAGGCGGAAAGAGTAACTCGCGCGGTTTACTGTGATGAAAAGGGGGGAGGAGAGCTTCCTCATCATATAGTGCAATCAATTCATATTTACTTCTCGAAGTCATGTACAGATATTAAGCCGTATTTTATACTAGAAAAATCTTACGCAATACTTACAATTACAGTTAAATTTTACGATACAATAAAATTAAAAGTAATATCGCGTATTTATTTCATTTTGTATGTATGTATATATATATACTTATTTATGATAAAGTTATGTTTGTGTTAACTTATTATGTATAATTTTAAACGAATTTGATCGAAATGCAGTAGAATATGGTTTTATAATTAAAAAAACTTTTTTATAACTTTTGCTTTTATTTATCTATTTGCAAATACACTAAATCCATCAACATTTTATGGTTAGAATTCTTTTCCTCCTGAATTACTTTAACTACTTTATTTATGTGTTTAAGAAGATTATCGAAGAAATTTACTTCTTATATAATGAATATTGTGTTCTTTGTTAGTTTTTTATGACTGTAATGGCGTTTTTTAAGCACGTTCTCAAACAGATCAAATGTAATTTCTCAATATGCCTCGATAAAGTAAGATATTCTTCGATATCCGCTTATTATAATGCGATTGCCTTGTTTACATGAATAACACCGTCCTCGAATAAATCACAGAAATAACAGATTTCAGCACATTTTATGCGGAATAATTCACTAGAGCTAAATAAGTGGGTATCGTTGTTTAACAGAGTACCGTCAACTATTTCGAATCTTTGTAAATATTTCTTAAAATGATTCACACAGTCCAGTACCAAAGGTTACTGCAACATTTCAACATCTAACCGATTATTATGATGCTTATTATGCGTGCCCTTAATACACTTGAAACGAGTAAAAAATCTCTCAATAATTCTATAATCCCTAACGAGAATAGTTGGTAACAAATAGTCAAAAACATCTTAGAATGTTTGATGTCGAATTTTTTAGTAATACTGAAACTACTGAAACAGTTTCCATTATTTGTCTCTAGATCATTTCTGCATCTAGATATACCAAATAGGAAGAAACGATAATAAAAAAATAGATAATAAATTTCATATACATCCCGATTCTAGGTATATTATGCATATTGTTCACGCGTACATGGTGCGCGAGAATTTTGAACGGTGCTCAGTCTGTTTGCTTAGAATAGGGATTTTCCGTGCGCCCAACGTAAAATGGAAATGATCTATGGCAATAATAATGCAGCCTTAAATGCAGCCAGCCGCTTCATCCGTCGTAAGATAATGTATACAAGGCGCATAGGATACATATAATTCACATATTCAAGGTATTCACGTCGCTATACGTAGTTAAAATGTGCATGCGTCCACCCATTATGATAGCACATGATTGATACTCCTCGCATGACCTCCATAGCAACAAAATCCTTGGAAGAGATTTTTTATCGATCGAGAAATGATCCCATATCGATCAGGTAGAACAGATTCATGCAGTGACAACGAGAAGATGAATTGCCTCTATCGCCCTATATAATGATGCGATGAGAATACAAAATTAATACAATTAATTTGCCAGTTTCTAATATAATACTGTGGCGCGCGATAATTATGAACGGTGCTGTCTGTTTGCTTAGGATAGGGATTTCCGGTACGTTGAATGTAGGATAGAAATGATCTATCGTAATAATAATGCAGCCTTAGAGGCGGACGGCCGCGTCGTCCGCCATAAGGTAATGTATACAAGGCGCATAGGAATTTCGAGTGTTCTAGGCACCTGAACGTATGAAAGCGTGTGTGTGCCTGTGTGTGGGAAAATGCGTGACTTAGCATATTGCTAACATGGTAAATATATACATTTTTCATTATGTAAAAAAAATCGGTACAGCTAAATATCCTGCTTTTGTATGCTCCAGTAATAATGAATAAATATCCATAAATGTCTGTGAAGGATAAAGTTATATAATTTAAATTTATATTTCGTGATTAAAGTTTTCGAAAATGAGCGAGTGGTTCTAAGACTTTTGAGGTCGAGTGTACCGCAACGTTGAAGTAGACTTTCAGTTTGATGTTTCGAATAAAGTTTTAGTGCGCACCACTGTTCGTATTCTAACGCATTGCCTTTCACACCGAGCATCGCGTTGGTTTATGCATACCGCGTAAAAATTCAAAGTTAGACTTCAAATTTTCTAGGTCTTTTACTCGGCACTCCCATACGAACAATATAAAATACGCTTAATTAATATTTGCACAGTATTATACAAAACGTATTGTGTTCACGTAAACTGTCATAATGATGAATATTTAATCCAATTACATTCTTAATTGTATCGAAATAACTTGATTCATAACAAAAAATGTTGTGCTTTTCACTGCAGATCACCATTTCTGCGTAGCATTTTCCACGGAACGGTGTGGATTATTATTAAACCTCTACACGTGATGAGGTTTGTAATTTAAAAGGCATCAAAGCATAATATTTTTTCTGTAATATACCTTGAATATGAAAAGCATATAATTATTCTAAACGAATTAAAGGATTCAATTAATTAAAGTAGTATTTGCAAAAAAGGCGGTATTTGGACTATTCATATAATATGGACAATTCATTTGGTTTTACATTGAATCTACCGATATTTCATGTATACCTATTTGTATCACAGCGGATCAAGTGACACGCTTCAAAAAGTCATATGTTTTGCAATGTATGTATAGCACAAATACATCATGTAATGCAATTTAGCGTGTCAATAAAACAATTCTGTCTAAACAACTAGTATTATTTGTCTATTCATTCAATTTAAAAAGTGGATAAAAATAGGAGATGGATTGAAATATTTTGAATTCCTCAAAATGTTTGAAATAAGAATCGTCGACACAATAATGAAATAAGAATACGATAAGAGATAATCATTTCGGAGACTATTCTGCACTATAAGACAGGAGATCATTCACGCATGAGACCAGTATAACACGTCTAATCATTTTGATCGACATAGGGTTCTGTTGCATACACTTTCTTAACACATGTGTATAGTAAAATATGGTTGTTGGTGATAATATAGTTCATTAATAGACTTAAGATATATGTACAAAGACTATTAGACCTATTTATAACCGATGAGAGTTGGGATTTACAATTGAGTTGGTCGTCGTACTTCTTAACTATTCTCTTGACTGCTCAGGCCTGACTTCTGTTAACCGACTGCCCTTACACGACTTCTTTTCACAACCGATTTTACAAGACTGACTTTGCAGTGCTCTAGACAGTGCCTCAGGTATGCATTTTCGACACACAGACACACACACACACACACACACACACACACACACTTTCATGCGCTCGAGAGCATAGGACACTTGAAATTCCTATGCGCTTTGTGTACATTATGGCGTGACGAATAGCGCGACCGCCCACCTCTAAGGCTGCACTGTTATGACACCTTAACTCTATTAAGTGCAAACACTGCGAATATTGTTAAAATTTCTCGCGCACCACATGTAGAACAATGATAAATACCAGATATCGGGCTTGCAAGATTCAGGATGGCCGATTTCCTGTGGTTATCAATTTTTATGCTGTTCCGAGTTAAAAGGAATTTTGGTTTTTTGGGTCGAACGAGTCTGCGCGACACTCCCCTGGGATGAGACTAATGACCTAGTATTCCTGGGCGAATTTCTGGAGGGATTGATGGAATACTTTAACGAAGTCCCCGTGATTGTGTGGTTGATCAATGCATGGTTCAGGAGCGAATGGAGGAATTTGAGAAGAGGTGTCAATAGCAGTAACACCTCTTTTGGGTATAAAGGTTTTTATTAATGATTCTTACTCGAAATATAATCTTTTAATGTTGAATTTCTGTCCGCTGCGAGATTTATGTTTAGGTCCATTTCTCATGAAACTGACTCTTGGTCTTTTCAGTTTTCCCGATACGCAATCGAGCGCGCCTCAGTACTTCCGGCGGTGACTTTAGGTCAGGACGAATCGGAAACTTCGTCGGTCTCTTCAATACGCAGTCGAGTGCGCCTTGAAGCCTTTGAGATACTCCGATTATAAAGAAAATGATGTGCTGGCTAATTCCAGATTTTTGCACCTTTTTCGATACGCAGTCCAGTTCGCCTGAGATAATTCGAAAATGCCTTGGTTTCCGCGACTTAATGGAGAGAAACTCGTTTACAGGTTATGCGTATCACCAAATCTTACTGGTTCACTTTAACGCTTTGCACTCCGAATTTTATCTCAATTTCGTCACCAGCAGCTCCCAACACTTTTAAGTGTTTTATATAAATTTCTTTTTTTTTTTTTTAACAGGCGTCGACCTTTAAGATCATTAGCCTACTTATTTGAAATTTACTTTAACTAAAAAATAAGGCTATTTAAATAAATAAAGAAAGAAAAACAAATTCACTTAAATATCAGTTTCATTTACACTATTGTCGTATTTTGTAATTTTCAAGCGTATGATATCTTTTGAAGCAATTTCCAGGATGCAATCCTGGTTTTCTTTCTCACGTTTCACAAAAATAGGTGGTTTCTCTTCTTCCTCCGAGTACTTTTCTATTTGAGCAAACTGCACAGTCTTTGTGTTTTCCTTCGGGATGCACGAAGATGAAATGAGGCTCTCCATCTAATTATATGTTCCAGGCCTCCCCAATTTCATATTTGGAGCACGACGATCTCAAGTAAGGATCGACAAAATTTAAATAATAGTAATAATAACAGTAATTTGCTTAATAATAATAATAGTAACCGCGTCGATAACGTATGCGCGACATCCATTTATTTGGACATGAACAAATGTCGAGTGGGACTCGACGAAGGAGCTCCTGAGATAGAAACTGATGTCGAGTGTGACTCGACATAGGAGTGCAAAGGGTTAAGATCAGAGAGATCGAGAGGTTCACTGGCAGAGTTACCGCGCCGCTAACACTTTGAATAACGATTAACTGGGAGCATGATGCGTCCAAAAGCACTGCTTTTTACATTCCAAAAATCTTCCTCCAAGTTAGTCCTTCTCAATGAAAATTACACAGTGCAATATAAGCAGTGCGGATCCTTATCGGACTGGTGTCCAGGTTTGATTCACTTGGAGTCTTAGAGTTACTGATGTTACTCAAATTGCTTGAGGGTTCCAATAACCTTTGCTTTCTCTCCGTTACGTTTGTAACTTAAACTGCTTGAGGGTTCCGATAATCTCCGTCTTTTTTCCGTTACGTTTGGAATACTGTTTATGTTGTAAGTGGATATCGGTTGAGTCTGATAACTCGTTATCTTTGATTTAATTCTCGACTTCCCCTTTCTTTTTGCGTCGGAGTGGTGCTCGTCACATGGCACAGAACAATCAAGCAATCTTAATACTGCAAGGCAATACCAGTTAATTTCAGTTCTTTAGTGTGGTTGGGTAAGGTTGCTTAAGTCGTACCAGTGCTTGAGTCGTATCACTTGCATTTCGAATAACGGCGACCAAATATACACTTCAGTCAAACAAGTTGTTTATGTATTACTATCTGCCGTAAACCTGCCTCGTTATAAATCCTCTGATCGGATAAATTTATTTCAATTTTCTTATTATTTTCTGCATATGTTTGGTAGTTAACCTTGTATGTAAAGTATTGATAAATTATGTTTTTTACTAAATATAAATTCAGTAGAACTTACACAATCGCTTGATCGAAAAGAAACCGTATTAATTTTCTTCTATATTAAGTTATGTTTACTTTTAAATCGTACTGGTACGACTTCAGAAAGAAATAAAACTGCGATAAAATATTTTAGCGCCTATTTTAATAATAAACCAAAGTAAAGGGTTCCGTGAATGCTGCACATCGTTGGTGGAATGAGTGTCAACGCAGAATAAAGAAAAGACTGAAAATGTGGCAAATAAAAGTAACGCAATGATTAATGAAATGAAATTGGCATTCAAAATTGAAAAGAAGAAAAACGATTGGTTTTGTTTTGTTTATGGAGAAGAACGGAAGAAAAACATGATTAAATGTTTAAAATGCAAATCATAGATGCACGATATATGCCCTGGTGTTGACAAAATAACAACAAAATTTGTATCTGATGTTTGTACTAACTGAATACCTGTGTGTCCTGTAAACAGATTAATAAAACATACGTTTTAATCCTTATTGTTGCTTAATTGAATTCTTAGGTAGGACTTAGGTTGTAGGTAGCACCACTTAGGAAATTGGTTGCTTTAGTAGTACCGGTGTAAGTTTTTAAAAATTCAGTTCAGTTTGCGTGAAAGCATATACATTTTCTGATTTTGTTACA
Organism: Ampulex compressa; assembly: GCA_038496175.1. Taxonomy (NCBI): domain Eukaryota; kingdom Metazoa; phylum Arthropoda; class Insecta; order Hymenoptera; family Ampulicidae; genus Ampulex; species Ampulex compressa. The sequence continues at coordinate 5,428 of JBCFXI010001457.1, read as the reverse complement.
ATAAATAACAACGATATCAACACAAGTTTTGAATAACACATTTCATTTCTATCTATTTGATAAATCCTAAGTTTTTCTCTTAAAAGGTACGACTTGAGCGACATTACCCTAAATGCGCATATATTTTACGAGTTGCAAATTCATTTCTGAATTGCAACACTGATTCAAAACGGCTCCGATCTCGTAATTAGACAACTACCACCGAGTCGGCTGAAGTAAACAAAGTCGCGTATACTCTACCATACTCTATACTTTACTACCATATGAACTGTTCAGTGCACACATCGATTAACTCCGCTTTTTGAAAATCTTAAATTAAAGCGTCAAAGCACTTGGTATAGTCATAACTTTTTATATTTATAATAACTTTCCTGGATAATAAAGATTAACATGGCAACATTTTTTTGAATAATAAGTAATTGAATAATAAGTAATTTATTTCAGAAGCCATTTTGATTCTTTTTCGGCTATTCTTTCTTATTAATTTTATATGCCGTTAGATGAAAGCTATATTTGTATTTATGCATTCTACATTATATATTTGAATTTATATTACAACGGGAATTTTAAAAAACAATATACATTGTTTCATCGCATTTCTCAACTTTTTGTTTTATGGAGTTAATCGATGTGTGCACTGAATGGCTCATATATCTGCATTTTATACGGGTTTTTTTTTGAACATGCTTACCCTATATCATTTAATGACTCATGATATAACTCCTTTAAGTCAATAAGCGTCAAGAAACAGCATTATCCGCCTATACACAGATCTTCTAAGTAGAGTAATTTGCCAATTAGCAATCCACATATTTCTACCTCCGTTCGAGTTCATACCGACTCATCCTCATGACTGAAATAGCCTTTTTGGAGCAGAACCTAACGAATCCTCATTCGACACAAGCACTTAACAGCACTCAGGCATTACCTACATATCTGCTGGCATTGACACATTGCAATTAGCACTTTTATTATGTGTGTTTTTATGTTTCTAAAGTTTCCATTATTGTTTCATAATAAGCTATATCTATAATAATCGGGAATGATTGGACGATTTACGCCCTTCCTCATCGATCGCTCTTAACTGTGGTTTATATCGCAGTGAGGTTGCTGCAGGCTATTTACAAATACAGTGAGTTAACGAACAGCCACATAAATGAAACCTTTAATTAGCAGGCGCATACGGAATTGGGATGCAGGGAGTAGTTGCATGTAAATATCGGAGGGTACTTATATACAGATTTATCGGGTGCGCGAAATTCGTGTACATTGATAAGCAGGTTATTTAGAACGCATAGATAAATTCGTAGATAATCTTAATGATACTAGACTCGTGTTTCATTTTTTAATTATAATAACGCCAATGAGAAATAAATGAATTACAGTGATTCGCGTCGTACAAGTTTTTTACATTAAATTCAACCTTTTGCAAATCAAGTACTTTTACGTATATATTATAGTTAAAAATCGTCAAATGATGTTAATTACATAGTACAAAATCAAAAATTGTATTATAATTCCTATAATTATATAATTATATTAGCATGCTGTTGTTTTTATAGGTCAATTGTACGCAGAGTGAATATGAAAACGTAACCTAAAAACCAAATATATTAAGATTGTATTTTTCTGCGGATATGAAACTGTTAAATTATTATAAATAATCCTCTAATGTTATAAAAGAAAAATATTGTATCTTAATATTATTCACTGCTTTTTTATTACATATATATATTGATTTACAAAAAGGTGAATTTTATTTACAAAAGAGTGAATTTGATTTACAAAAGGGTGAATTTAATGTAAAAAAGCTATATTATGGTTTTTCATACGTACGAAAAGTGAAACATAAATGTGAAGATATAGAAATTTTCGTTATGTATGGCATTGCGCAAGAAACTTTTGCATCGCGTAAAGGTTTTTTCGCTTTTTAAAATATGCTCCTTTTTTCACATGCATGCAGAAGGTAAAAATGCATGATTCAATTTCCTAGGCGTGTCTATTTCCTTTTCCTAGTCTATTTCCTCGCTTTCTATGTTTACTCATGAGAATCTGTGTGAAACTAATCTTCCAAGAGCAGAAACCACGATTATTGAAATTAAAGAAAATGTTTCAATGTTTGTAATTTTATGAATTTAGCTTTTATTTATCGTTATGAGCCGATAAATTCTCTTTACATAAGCACTTTGTGCATTTTTTTACTATTCTATCAATTTTAATCGTTCATCTTTGATCAATTTCCACGTTATGATAAGTATAAAATCATCGAAATTGAACAACATAATATTCTTTGGCAAAAATGTACATATAATATACACATAAAAGATATAATGTACAATTCTACACCTTTTGCGTTTTAATGATATACATTTACATTTGTGTTAATCGTATTTCAGTCTAGTTTGTAAGTTTTCAATAAAAATATTTCCAAGCAAAAAAAAAATAAATAAAGGGTGCATAGCGCGTGAATTTCTGAAGGGAATTTTTAACTGTTTGCACATTCTAGTGCCCAAAGCCAGCAAGCCAATCTTTTAATTACGTTTCTTTTCTCTCAATGTCCTATATTTCTTTAATGCAACGGTATACCTGCATTCGCAACAACGTTTGCGCGAACTTTAATTAACCGTTCCTTCAATTTAATATGAAACGCGCTTCGTTAAGACCTGTATGCTTTGCTTTTTTCCTCTTTGTCTATAGAAACTTTAAGTAAATAGCATCTTTTATGACTTGTATATCGTTTTCTTTCGATCAATTTGTGATATATACTTTTCAATAATCATCTTAAGCGCTGATAATGCAAAGACGAAATAAACTCATTACTTACGCAAATTCATTTCTTCGTTCGTTTCTCAATTAATTTGCCGCAAAGCGACACGTCACGTGTTTATCAGTTATTTATTCTATTAACATTTATTTTTGAAACATTCTTTTCTTACTATTTGCGACGTAAATATCATTAACATTTTAATATTGTAAGAAATTTTGTAACATTGCACCTTATGTTAGGGAACGAAAATATTCGCCGAGTGTGATTCTTCTCATTATGAATTAGTACTAACGCTTGTGTGCCATAATTTAATCACCATACTGTTATATTTAAAAAGTATATTTTTAAGTATAATATTAACTTATTCATCGATAATCGATTTTTTCTAATGCTCGACCTTTCGATCACGCATATTGTCAGCACTTCTAATTCTTCGTGATTATTTCTTTTAGTATTTCACTGCGCGTCTTAGAAATATCAGTTATCTTTCTAACAATGGAAAAATGAATATCAACGAAGAAATGTTGGGCAAAAATGGACGTAATTTATTTTCGATCAAATAATGGAACTTTTGATTGGTTCCGCTAATTTCTTAGAGCAGACAATCATCGGTTTCATTAACTTGGTCCACGTAGCGTTTCCAACGTAATACGTTTTTCCTGCGAGGTTCAATGAGTCCAATATTAGTTTCATTCTATTCTCTCGTGTTTAATGTTCCTGATTTATATTCCTGACTTAATTTTCCTCGGCCTGTCGCGTGTATTTTATGACCACGACTGTTTTGTACTATTTCATTGATTTTTTTATGCTAATTATTGGACTCTTGCGCTTCATCATCCCAACGCAGTTGTCTAAAAACAAGTATCTTCCAAGATGGTGAGATAACTTTTGTGAAAATCTTTTACGTCCAGGCTATTAAATATCTCATATCGTAGTAAAAAAAATGCAAGATGTTTACTAAACAGTCTGTTATAAATGCTTAATAAATAAATACATCGATTTAAATGCGAAAAAAAAATTAGTGTTTACAATCTACAGTAAAGTATTTTATAAATTCGAATTGTCAAAGAATGGAGTATCAATTTCAAAATACAATAGATGTCTAAATTTTATATGCAATATGTAAATATTAATTAAGAGTTCTTGCGAATGATTATTTACTAATTTTGTTTTTATATATATCTAAAGGATTACAAACACATTTGTCATTTATGTATTTAAATTGCGATCAAATTTATATTACACATATAAAATGCTTACAATCTAATTGTGTACATTCTAAGGATCAAATTTTTATAAAACGTGGATTCTGCTTTCTGATAATATATGATATTAATTTTTTCTTGGATTAAGCAAAGTACTGCTATTTGATTCTACTGCGTATTTTAATGATACCCGTTTTCTGACTCTTTAAAATACAGTTTTAAAAGATTTTTCTGCAGATCTAAAGTTTGATTAATGCTATCTTCTTATGAAATTATTGATATAACAAGCAATGAGGATCCGTATTTAAAAACGACAAAATATTTGTATATATTTGAATTTACTTATTCGGTTGTAAAAAACCTTTTATATTTGATACATAATATTGATGACATGTCCATTTTTTTTACAATTTGAATGCTTACTTTTCATTATTTTGAGTGGTGCTGGCAATTACAATTTATACCTTCTCATCACATATAAGTGACGTTTTTTATATTAATTAAGCTTTGTTCGTACAATACTATGGGTGTACGTGTATATGTGTAAACACAAATCGCAATCAGCTGATGTATGCATAAGGAGATACTCTATTCGGAGGTAAAATTCAGATAAAAGCACCAGCAGTTGATACTGTACCAATGCTTGACACTTTTTCAAAAAGGTAAATAATAAGGAAACCACAAGCTGTAATACATCAAACCATAGTAGTCTATATAGTGTCGTTCTTCAGCGGCTTAATTGCGAAATACTGCACATAGTTCGCCATTGAAAAGTGTCATAGCGACCGGTTAATCAAACCTGTGCGCGACTTTTACGATTTTTGCGTATTTTCTTATATAAATCGCTAAAAACTTGGTAAAAATGTGAGTATTGCAAGTTTGCATTACTTACATTACCAAGGCTAGTTTATAAATAAGTTTTTTTCCTTATGTCAGCTACTGAATCAAAGAAATGTCAATTAATAAATTTTTTGTTTTCACTAGATGTCAGCTATTGAATCGAATTTTTCTTTTAGAAAAAGAAAATGTTCTAACCGCCGTCAGGAGTGAATACTTGTAATATAATAGAAGAATACTATATACAGCGACTGTTAATCATAAATTTTCTAATTTCTAATCTAATTAATTTCTAATCTAATTTCTAATCATACATTTTTTTTTTAAGTGAACTTATGCTGAGCTATATATATGAATCGGCAAAAAATGCCTTAAAGTGTGAACTACTGATACCTTTACCTTAATAGGGTGACACAGAGAAAAAAAAGAAGAAACAAGTCAAGGAGCGACGGACGAAAGAGATGCCACGAAGTCAACGTATCAATTATATTTTTCCTTATACCAAATTATTGGGTTGTTCGGAAAGTCATTTCGTTTTGTTTTTCGTTTTTCACCAACCAAAAACTACTGTGTAGAATTAATAGAACTTTTTCACACACAAGCCTTGCAATATCAGCTC
>JBCFXI010001456.1:0-52878 GCA_038496175.1 Ampulex compressa | reverse complement strand
CGTATATTTATATATATATATATATATATAAATATACGTATGTAGTAAAGTGGTGTCAGTGAAAATATAGTTTACTACAAAAAGGGTTGAACTGTGTACGTAGACTGTTAAAACTATTGTTGATAGGCGAACGAGAGTCTGGGTTTGGCATGAAACTGGGCGTCGTACTTCTTCACGATACTTTTCGAAAACTTGAGACTCAAAAGTAAAAACTAAACTTATGCCCGTGTACGCTGTCTTATGTACTGGAATCGGCGCCCTACTCCTTGGACGTCTTTAGGGATTTTCTCTTATTTTTTGCGCGACGGATGATGGGTTATTCCTGTCTCGGGTAAACGCTGCGGCTTAAAAACTTGTACTGTAAAGAACGATATACTCTAACAGAAATACTAGGATTATAGAAGCCGTCAAAATGATGGTTCAATCGTTTATTTTGGTAAATCGTAGACTTACACGATGGTGCAATTTTGCGTGATTTTTTAATGGTTTTATTGCAGTATGTAGAATGCCGTATTGAACTATCGACAGTTCCCTTTTGTAGGACATTTTTAAAAATATGTATTGTGTGCTAAATATGTCCGGAAAATGTTCGATGATTTGTAGGCTCAATAGACTTTTCAATTTCACTTTGATTGATTGGCAGGTTACGGGATATTTCGCGCTCTTGATTTTCACATATTTTTTCATAAATTATAAAATATGCGTATGGTACGTTTAACTGTACGTGTCATTATGAATGATCATCTTGTTCGTATTAATAATAACCGACACGAGTAAAATCTTTCAGTGCACCACAAAGAGGCTTATATAAATAAAAATGACTCGATATAGAAAGCAAAAAGGTGCAAAAAAGCCCTATAAATAAGATGCCAAAAACAATATTCCTTATCACCCAAACATCCGATAGTGTGGGATAATAATGTCCAACGAAGAAACAGCAATCAACGGAATAAAAGTGCATTGGAAGGATTACTTATGTCAAGAAATGTACACAGGAAAAAGAGAAGAAAATCTATTCCTCGTAATCTAGTATCCGAGCTCTTTCTCCATTTCCTGTATTCTCATTATGCATTCAGTACCTCCTACTCCCAAGAACGATCCCATGAAACAATATCCAAACATTTTCCAGAATCTCCGCTCGTTATTGCATTAACGATTTGCCCTTGTTCCAACTTCAAACACTTCCCGAACGTCGTTCGAGCGTCTTCTAAATACACAAAACTGTCTCGAACCGGCTCGTAGAAAGTTCCTTCACGGTTGTTCTTTCACGCCCCTTACTTCTGTCTACTTGATCCCCAATCCTGTCGCCTTAACGGAGCACTGAAGGGAGCATTAAACGTTTTCGAGGCTTCCTCACGGGGCGTATACACAGGGGATTGCAGGTAGTGTGTACAATTTTGGGGAAAAGAGGACGCGCAACCAACCTGGGTCCGAAACCATGGGATTGCCTTTGAGCACGTCTCTTCCCGCTGCCACGGCCAGGCTTGATATTCGTCGCCTCGGCTAATTGCAGCAATCGGGTGCGATGCTGCCGCAACAGCGGGTCCTCCCGGCGATTCATTTTATCCCGAGCAACTGCAGTCCTATCGTTCCTGCATCCTGGAAAATCAGAATAGCGAAGGCTGTAGTTCACCAGCTCGAATGTCCGTGTCATGCGAATTGAAAGGCCAGAGAATGCTTTGCGAGAGCAATGAATATTGATTGGACAAAATACGTCGTGTGTACAGGAAAGAGAAACGGTCGTATACGCGATTTTTTTTTAATATACAGTGGGCCCCCGACTTTCGCACACAATTCATTCCCGAAAATGTGTGCGAATGTTGTATGTTGGAAAGTAGGGGGATGTAAAAAAATATGCAGCAAAAACCGTGTTTTAAAGTATTTATTCATAAGTGTACATAATATAATTAAAGAGGTGTGTTTAAGTGCTTCTGGATGTTTTCTTCAGGAACTTGTCAAGAATTAGTTGAATACACCCTATTCTTTTCTTGATGAAGATTTGTATAACATCCCGTGTCTTTCTCGATTCCTCTACGTACTTTGGATATACGTTCTCTATTAGCATTGCATTCTTCCATGATTGTCAAAAATTTGTCAAGATGCATTATTAAACGTATCGTAGATCTGTTTACATCGTACAAACGCCCGATTGAAGCAAAAGATTCACTGTTTTCAGAACGTTTAATTATCTCCATCTTTGTCTCAATCCTATCAAGTTTATGAATCCTTCATTTCCTTTTGTTCGTGTCAACACTGCAGTTTCTTCGTTTCTTATTCACGTTTATCAATTTATAAGAGGGAAATATTTAAGAATAAACAAATACACTAGCAAAGCACATAACACGTGGACGCACGCACTGATGCAACAGTGCAATTGTTTTGACCTCTTCATCGGAACAACATTGTAATCTGATGGCTGAAGTCTGATGCCCTCTTATCATAGAGGGGACATCCGATCGCAAAGGCTTAAAAAGTTATATTTTTAAAAATGTGCGAAATAACGAATTGTGCGAAAGTAGAATGTGCGAATGTCGAGGGCCTGTACATTGTGTTAACACTTAAACTTATCCACTTAAAGTTATCCAAGTTTAAAATGACCGGACAATGATTTTTTTAAAAAAATTGCTGGACTTTGTAGGGAAGTATTTTTTTTTAGATTTTCTATAATTTTATAATAGAGTATAAATCATTCTATCGATCTATTGCTATCTTTTCTTAGTCTTCTTTTTTTTTATATCTGCGTTATATGAATATGTCCAGAAAGTAACTGGTAGATTTAGTGCTAAATTTGATATTTCTCATGGGTACGAGCGGTTTGACAGCTGTTATTCATATGGCGTATTGGTATTACTCCTATATGAAACAAATATGGTAAGCGTGACAAAAGTTTGGAGATAAGGCAAGATACAATTTGGAATGAAAGCTTATTCTAAAAAGTATATCTCGAGTTTTGCCGTGGGTTACAAGTAATGCGGTACGTGGAGCTCAGCTGGCTGTCTAAAGTTACTTTTATACAAAGGTCGAAATCCAAAGTTAAAGTCTGCCGTAAATGTACTCATATATTTTCTCTAGACACCTAACTGTAGTCCTCGGACGAGTTAAAAGCCCGTTAACCCATTATATGTCAAAAACAAGCGCAAACCAAAAAATGCATTAATTAATTCATTTCCTGCAATAAGCTAATTACAGAAAAAATATTTTGATCGTCTTTGCAAATTTTATAGCAGTCAGTACAACATTTAAGTATCAAAACCACAATCAAAACCAAAAGTTCCACTGCTTAGGTAGACATAAATATAAAACAAGCGTCCCAAAAAAGGGACAATGGAAATAATGGGTTAAAGAGGATTAACGAAGAAGGCAATGAAGGTGGTACGTGGCAGTATATCCAATGCTACAAATAATCTAAATAAACGATAATTAAGGTAGGAGGTAATCAAGATTTCATTAAGATCCCTTCGATCGCCGTTTCTCCTTTATGAAGTTATTGCAGCAATAGTAATTGCCAAGAGCCAGATTCTTTCACCGGCAGAATCGTGTCGGATCAGAAAAAGAATTTACTACTGGCACTGCACCTGCCGACCATTTAGTTCACTTTGAGGTTCTAGCCGCGGAAGAAGTCCTGACAAAGGGCGGGAGAAAAATGATTTTCTGTTCTATAATGGGAACTTCACCGTGCCATTGTTTCGGTATCGTATGTCCCCTTTAAAGCTTATCGCTCTCATTCTCAATCGTGGCGATTCTACGTAGCGAGAAAAAAGGCCACCTAAATCGTCCTTTAGAAGACCCGCAATATTTATCGGAAATACCTTTTATGAAGAGAGACCGCTCGATGATACCGGGACAACGTCAAAGATTGGCGTATTAACGGATTTTATACTCTGTTACGAGATTAAAAATATGTTATTAATTAATTTAAATATATATCTCTAAAAACAAATCCGATTAGCGGAGAATAAAGTATACAAAGATTTACTATCACGCGGGTTAATATTTTTAAAAGGAATCGTGATATTTTCCCAAAATTATGTTCAACATTGGTAAAAAGATAAAGATTGTTATTTGCTGAAAAATGTAAATAACAATTAAACCGTAGGTACGTTTTGAAAAGTGAGATGTACTTTTTGAAACAGCTCGTACAACTTCATTCGTTCATCGCCCAAATAAAGAAAGCGATACGCACAAAGGGCCACGTAGTTTAAACTGTATTACCATAGAATCATCGGTTACCTTTTCATTGCTGTTATGAAATAACAAAATGTATGGAAACGTGTGCAAAACAAAGCGGCTTCCAGGTAAAATCTGGGAATAAATTTGATTCCGCAGAAGGTATTACAGAACAACAACGGTCCATTTAAGCCCCAGTAAAATCGTCAGGCTGATCGATACGGCAGGACGAAACTTTGCGGAGCATAAAATCAAGGTGAAAAGCTTCCTCCGAGCGAAAAGTATAAGCGCGGGTCACTCGATAAACGTTTTCGGCTCTTCCGATGCTTAATTGCCGACATTAACGTATTTGTCCTTCGGCATTGTGTGCCTCGCGATAACGAGGCATATTATTACGTCATTTATTGAGGAAAGTTTGCCTCGACCGGCTATTTCGACGCTTAGTTTGTCGCAAAAACCGCTGCCCCTGTCCAGGATTCAATATCGAGCTAAAACCATTTTCGGAGAAATTATCGCTCGACTAAAATATCGCGTAATCGTTTCGCGATAACGAATATTCTTTAATAATATGGTCGTATTGTACATAGCACATTTGGCAACTTCATTTTTAAGATAAAAATGATACTGTTTTCATTTCCAAGAAGGCCTACTATGTAATGTACATAATGTATTTTATTAGAGTAAGAATATCGAATGATTGGTTTGAGTATTCTTTTAGAAAATCTATATTTTTGATGTGGCATATCTTTTAGATTACCGTTAAATAGATTTAAACAGAGATCAACTTGATATCGTCTTTACACGACTAAACTGGAATATAAAGAATGCTTTGACAGATATTTAAATTGTATTGTATAAATTAGAAAGTGTAAAGATCAATGGCGCCCTCAAAATTGCAGCGAAATCATCATTGTTTATCAATTCGCCCCGTCTCTTGTCCAAACTCCTGCATTTAATGTCCGCCAGTAACGTGGATCAAATTGCTTTGTTTTCTCATTCGTCCGAAAGTTATGGCATCGTAAAAGACTTTTTATACCGACCTGCCGAAATCTCAATTACTTTCTTGGCGAGTCGATTCGCGTACTTAAGTGTCGCCAAGAACTTCTCAGTCTCGTGCGCATCTCCAGAAGTATCGGTATGAATATAAAACTTTGCCGGGCATTACCAAAGTCGCGTACCATTGTGAAACTTAGTTTCTCGCTTTTTGTACAAACCAAAGGAGGTAGATAAGAACGGTTGTGTATTGTTGCTCTGGTATAACTCTCGAATATAACGGTACTTTGTAAACAATTGTCGCGTATAAGTCTGGTAGATCCTTGGTTGATGATAAAATGCATACCGAGAGTGTAATGCATATTAATACCACGTACTACGTAATTAATATAACATATTGATTTTACGTTTTTTGCAGTCTGTCACTGGAGCACGGGTCACGTAAAAGTACGTATTTAATGCATTTAGGAGAATATATATCGTATAAATACGATAGTAAATATGTATGATAATAATCTTATATTGTGTTTGTGTTGCTAGGCAACGGTCTGCATTGTTTCTTTCCAGAACTTTAGTTTATCCAATTACTTGGGGTAATAGCTTGAGAACGTATATGTCGTTAAGTGTACGATAAAAAAAGTTTAGTTGAGAAAAACAAAGTCTTCGATTTATTGCGATTTTACCGAATAACCAAACTCTCTCGAAATTTCTTCCTTCGAGAAAAAAAAACGCCGGCAAAATATACCCGCATGCAATGTGTTAAATGGATCGGAGTTAAGGTGGATTAGGAAGGAGGAAAACCCTGGTAAACATTATCACGTGGAAAAATCCGAAGATAATGGCCAGGATTCGAAGTTGGGCCTTCGTGATTGGAGTCCAAATATCTATCCGCCGTACAAGCTTAACTTTTTGCGAGTATCGATAGTATTTTTCCGGCGTCTTAACCCAGTTACCAAAGAGTGCCGCCGGAGAATCTTCTTACGCTCCCTCTTGCATTATGTATTATCGGAATGTACGTTGAAAGTATGGCAATTCGATATCCTTTGAATAGCCGTTGCAGTAAGGATTAGTCAGATATCTGTAAACTATCTCGCAACGATTTCTTAAAATTCGAAAATGTACACCCTCGCCATTGTATCTCAATTACAACAACATGACTGTTATCCTCGCAAAAGCTGTAAAGGGTTCTTTGTTGCGATTCTTTTAAAATCGATCGTCAATTTCATCGAGCAGATCTGTAGAAAGAATATTATTAATTTCCAAGTCCAGTACGATTATGAGCTCACATTTTGAGTTAAATTACTTTACGATCGATCGTTGAAATTCGAGGAACAGGGAGTGGCAAAGGAAAATCCGGTGTATCAACATCAAAACTTACTTTCATCTATCTCTACCCACGCACCCGTTACCCTCCTCTGCTTTCCAATATTGGCGCATCTGTGATAGGGCCGGGCGAGCAAGCGTAAAATGGGGTACAAATACCCCCCTCCCTCAAACCCTTATGCGTGAAATCGATCATGTTTGCGTTATTATACTCCCACTTAAAATTAATCGAAACCGACGTCATCGGGTGTGCTGCTAAATATCGCTCGTGAATGTTGTTCATGTATGATATATCCACCGTTTGGAAATACGAGTTGTATAATTGCGTATAATTTATGCAGACGAACATTGTTCCGCGGTATATAAGTTAAACATCAGCACACTTTTTCCGTTTTAGTCGCGTTCATTCCGGGCAAAGCTTACAGCAGTCTATTACCTCATTCGAGGAGATAAATTCGCCGATATCATGGATTTTGGATATTGCGTTTGCTAATAATTGCGGGCTTGAATTACTTTCGTTCTGGATTAAATGAACGGTCATTAAATATCAGGAATTCTGCAGTTCAGCATAGAATACACTTGGATATTTTTCAAGCTCCGCTTTAATTTGGGAGCTTTACGGATGCCGCTCTGGTTTTTCGATGCGGACTCTATCTGCGAGCGTTGAAGATATCGCGTAGGCATAAATTTGCGAAAAATGTTCGCGTCCTTAAAGCCTGGATTTTATTTAGCATTACAAATCTTTTCCCAATTTTATTTAGGCCGCGCGCGCTTTCACAGGCGTCAGATATCGCGTAATCTGTATTTTATCAGGGAGCAAATGAAAATCGCGTTTGTCACTCCAGTAGGAATCTCACGCCTGACGACTAATACGCAAAAAAATGTCGGACAATTTTTCGTGCATTAACCATATCCTTATTTTTGCTCGTCCTCCTCTAACGATGATGTCCCTAATCCGCCTTCAGAGAATATTTTTGAACACATCGAGAGAACGTGCCATATTACAGCACTTGCCGATCTAATGAAACGCAAAACATTTAACGTTTACCTATTTTTTAATAATCAGGCAAACAATCATTTTCCCATCGCTTCAGTAGAGTATAAAATAATATTGTTAATTAATATCGATATAAATGCAGTTTTATACACGATTTACTGATAGCAATATTATCTATGGTTGCCAATTTAATCTGTATATTTTATACAAAACGCGGATAATGTAATAATGGGCAGAATAGATATTTATTAATACGCAGGATAAATCGATACAGGATACGGTTATAGGTACTATCCCCTGACGATTGCCATCGCATTTTGCGCCTCAAATGTTATCTCCGGTTCTTCCTGGTGTCAAACGAAGTCACGTACACCAATGACCCAAATCCTATTTGTACGAGCGCGCGTTTTAGTTCCTTCGCCAGTAAATCCTCAACATCGGACTTAGATTGGTGAAAAAAAATCTGGATGGAGAACGATCGGGAGTTCGAGATAACGGATGAACTTTTCGCATATCGTTTTTCTTTCCATCCCAATAACGCAGGAATACATCGTTAATTTTCACGCGTATACGAATACACTGCGCTCTGGTAATTGACAGTTAAATACGAATCGTGTATAAAAGTGAACCAACAAAAATATCGATTGACTCTCGAACCTTTAATTTATAAATTAACCAATCGTTTCCCGGAACATCCATTAATTAATTTCGTGTGAATATTTGTCAGAGTTTTGATGTAACGCGTCGAACGCGAGGAATATCCAGAGCACTTGATACGTAGAAACGTATTAACCGTTAATTATTCGTTAATATCGTCACGGTACTTGAGTTTCATCGCAAAAAGTGGGTCTGATTTTATTTACGGTCGATTTCCTTTAATGACTGTCATTTCCCTGATTTACGGATACTTTGAGGTAGTCACGGTTTTACAACTGGTGCGCCATTCCAGCCGCATCTCCCGGTGAAATACATTAAAATGTCCATTGTGAATATTAATTCGTACCGCAGGCTTGTTTTACGAGGGACGACCGCAACATTTGGAATCACGGTGAAAAGTTACAGCGAGCACTGCTTGCATACTTTCCGGAGGAATCGATAACTGCACGCGTGACGGAGAACAAAAATCCCCACGGAAGTTTAATTATAAATAGAACGTTTATTAATAGAAACAACATTTGTCGCGGATTATTTCCTGCTAATGCTACAAACATCGGATGTTTTACGTGAGTGCCGCTTTGATTACAAAACAAACCAAATTCTGGCCTTCGATTTGCTGGGACTACGCGTTCGCCGCAGAATATTTCTACGAGCAATATAATATTTCAGCAAACAACAAGGCAAATGATAAACGTTCTGTATCTACCAGCAACGTTGCAAGATTAAAAATGATTGAATATCACTTCTATCAAAAAATCGATAATAAAAATATATAGATTTCTAAGACATTGACGTCGAGATTCAAGCGAATGGTAAACGTAGACTTATGCTATAATCTGGCTTTTAAATTGAAATCATCCATAGAAATCGAGACGTAATTTCTTTAACCCATTATTTACCATTGTCCCTTTTTTGGGATGCTTGTCTTTCATTTATTTCCACCTAAGCAATGGAACTTTTAGTTTTGATCGTTGTGCATAAATATTGTACTGACTCCTATAAGAATTACAAACTCACCAAATATATTTTCTCTAATTAGCTTACAATAAGAAATAAATTAACTAGCACGTTTTTTTTAGGCTTACACTTGGCTTTGGAATATATTAGGTTAATGCTGTACGAAAAATCGAGCTTCGAGGGATCACGCTAAAAAATAAGATTCCATCTGTCACGAAAATTAACGATCCGTATAGAAATGGCGCTGGAAGCGGAATCATAGGCGCTTGTAAAACTCTCGACCGTGTCGAGTCAGCTGTAAACCGAAATGCTTTTCCGCAGGCGCCATAATTCCCTGCTAAGCTCGGAACAGCCGTGAGTGCCGGCAGGAGTCGAAGGGGCTCAGTTTATTGTCTAAGGAATTACGGCAGGTCTCGATAAACTGCAAAGCAGTGACCCAAAATCTCCATGTCATTTTCATGCGCTTAGAGGATAATAATTCTCGAACTCCCCGCCTCGAGTATTTTCTTCCCACTTCCGTCTCTCGACGCTTCAATTGGCCGGAGAAAAAGATGATAAAGCCACGATTGACGGAAGATCAATTGTGGCTTCAATCTTTTGCAATGCCAATACCCTTTTTCGTTATACCCTCTTATGTATTATTCATTAAATTTGGACTAGTAAAATTGAATGGGATCGATGCTCGTCTTGATTTAATAATAAGTAAATGGATAAATCTCTTTGCAATCGATCTAACATCGACCTGTACCGTGCATTCTTAATAAAAATCGAACAATATTCTTGCTCGTGTGACAATATAAAATTGTGTGGAAATCATCTATTCGTTACGGAAGAATGATTAGGCCAAGAGTTTTTTTTATAAAAAATTGACAGTGGGGAGATTCAGTATGAAATACTAGCTCTCAAATCTGTTATAGGTATTTATACGATATATACAAGAGTGCCCATATTTTATAAGAAAGCAGAAGTGAGGAAAAAGTGGTACCATTTGATGCTGACACTCCACATTGAGTGTCAATAATTCAATCCTAATTAAGGTGAAAATGGGACGTAGAAAGGCGATACTAGAAATCGACGAGTACAACACCTATTGTACTTCGGGGTCTTTTCTTTACTAGAAGTTCCCCGATGGAGAAAAGAAACGAGCAATTTCGAGGAAAGGAACGGTAAGGCGCGAAAGGACCCTGAAAATAGAGCTCTTAAGATAAGTACAGGCCTTTGTTGGTTATTTATTTCTTTTTCTTGACGCCTCGACGTCCAGCATTGCAAATACTTATACTTCGACGTGTTTCGAAAAGAAACGAAGTGGTAGGACGTCAGGTTAAACATAATTTGACCTTAAAAGTGCGTAATATGTGTGCACGCACCTCTCAGAAATGTGAGGCTTCGAACTTTGAATGTTTGCTCTGATAAATCTGATATTTGTTCCAATACTAGTATTTAAATATTTAATACACTAAACACCTGTCATGGTTTTTTGTTCATATATCGTTTGAAATAAGTAACATGCCCGCTTAATGTAAATAATATAATTGATATCAAATAATAAGTAATAAAGTAAATAACATAAAATATTGACGAGTAAATAATATAATAGTCAACAGGGATAATCGGATATTGAACTAATGACGAAAGAACATACAATGCTTGAATATCTTTACGGAGTATATCAGAAAATTCTGCAGATACAAGCATAAATTGATTTTGAATGTGAAACAATAAGATTGCTTACGATAGGTATTGTGGCTTTCATATTTGCAATAAAATGTGCTTGGATAGTTTCACAACTCGTTATACGTCATCCAATTACTCAATGGTCTCGTTAATTGTTATTGCATATTTATTTCGCATGAATAATAAAAGATGGAGAACATGTAAAATGCAGTGTTTGCAAAAATATGTTAAAAAAAAAGTAGAATGTTGGATGCAGACATTTAAAAGGCAAAACGATGGTGCAAGATTTTTCTGCATTCAATGCTATGATTTCTACACGTCGATGATGATTCCTGTAACAGATTCGATTCCAAACACCTTTTCAAATCTATCTACGTCCTGTACAACGAAGGCAAGGATACGGGCATTGAACGCCGGCTTCTATATCCTGTCAATACCGCGTTACGTTTTATCCAAGTAATAGGCAATATTTCTTGCTTGTTCGTGCTCAAAGGAGATGACATTCAACGATCGAGATTTACTTCTTCTCATCTATACGCGAAGGAGCGCGGTTGGAAATTTCAGAGACCAGACAAAGGTCGGTGCAATTTGCAAATCGCAAACTTTCTTCGAAACCCCAAAGTACTCCTCAATTTCACATTTTTTTTTAAACAAAATTTCTACGCATTGTCCTTACTTTTTAATAGTAAACGTGCAATACGCCTGGATCTTCCTACAACAGGATCACAACTCTTATCCGCTACATCGTGATCGACTGACCGGTATACATCCATACATCCCACTTTAATTAAATCCCATTAAGTGCCCCAATCAATTAAGATTACAGAGAACCGTTTACCGCTGATCGCTATTACTTTCATTCGTACCACAACGCCGCTTGATAACACGAAGGGATCGATGCCTTGCGTAGAAAGCTTTATCTCAATTACCACAGCGTACCCCGCACCACGAAACGTCTTTCGATCAATGAAATTAGCCGTAGATTCGAGGACAGGTTGAAATTCGTTTAACCTCACGGCGGAACAAGCTTGCCTTAAATGTTGCTACGTATAATCACACGGTGATTACCGTAAAAGACACCAAAGGCTTTGCCCGCTTTACGTCTCCTGCACTTAACCCGGCGCAGTTGTGCCAACGTCTCGTAAAACGGGGCACCGAATGAAATTTGGCGCCTCGAAATTTTACGAAATACCTCGTCTTGGCGAGCACGAAGCCTGGGGATTTTCGGGCGGCCTCGGCCGTATACGCGCGTGTGTAAGTCCGAAGGTGCTCATAAGTGTCTGCAATATCCCACGGGAAGGGTGTGCACGATGTTGGTATTATCCGGCGGCCTTCGTGTTTGTAGGCAGATAAATACAACTGGGACGGCGTTAAGTCAGCAGAGCTTGGTTATCTACGCTTTCGGGGGAGGAAAATGCTCGTAAAGGCAGGACGGTCCGCTCGAAACCCCTTAAAGCATGACTATCATCGAATTACGACGGATTTTCGAGGGTCGCGCCATTGTCCTGCTTTTTCGGCGGGGAAATGGGGCCATAATGGAAATTTTCGAGAGGCATTGTTGCCACGTACCCCTACGCTTTCCTTCCGCATTATTTCCTCTGGCAGACGGTAGATAAGTATGTGGCAGCGCGAATCTAATTGTAGGATACGAGTTTCCAATGATGGAATCGAGAGGATTGATATTTTGATTCTTAAGATTTCTACAGAATTCGTGTAATCATCTTACGAGCTATTGTATTGGGTGTGCAACTGTGCTTCCGTTGGTTTCCTATAGATGCTTTTACCTGCAAGTAGTGGTTTTTGCAATGCGGGATTCGTATGCTGCCCGAAAGATGGGAGAAAGCGATGATGGACAATACTTTTAATATAAATATAATAATAAAATATAATATATATAATATATAATGAAATATAATAATAAACCATGATGGACAATACTTTTAATCGTAAATGTATAGCGAGTTTTTTCAATAAAGCCTTGAATTTCGGAAAAAAACGGCAGAAATAAAGTTGGACACCTAATAATAATCCCGTTTCTGAAGTATTTTATAATAATCCCAGCTATGAAGAATTTTATAATCCCCACGATTGAAGGGGTCGTCACTTGTTCAGTAAAGAGCACATAAAAACATAAGGAGGTGCTAGGTAATAAATCATAAAGCAAAACAAATAATAAATACGTTTATTCCCCGATCGTTCCACACGAACTCTCTGACGCCTCGCGACTCTTATGGTAACGATCGCTTTATCCAACAACAATTCTCTAACGAGCGGAGGAACTCTCGCATTTGGTACAATACTTTGCATCACTTTCACACCTGTACAGCTCGCCACATCTATTCTATTATACTATATAAATTGTCTGACGAACTGGAGTATCGAAAATTTAGCGTAGAATTTTTTTTGAGAGAAACGTGGAAAGATGCGCATATGGTAATCGTGAAATGGCATAAATGTTCAATGTAGCACGTATAGTTTAAAGGATATCCTGGATCGTAATACAGTGATAATTAGCGGAAATAAATACAGTAATCGAAAGCATAATACTTTAACGCAACTAATACTCAGAAATAATGTGGATGCTTAAGATTGCTCGTTGCACTAATTCAGATTGTAATTTATATTCTGCAAGAAAATATTTTTAAGACTTCCAAGTGACCTGCTATCTGCTATCCGAAAAGAAATGCTCAAATTTAAACTCGCCGAATATTCGTGCACACCCATATTGATCAATATTCTATTTTGTCCTTTCGCCGACAAACACCATTAAATAAATTGTGTCATCCTTTTATCTGTAGTTATATTCGCGTCGGTAGCAGATGAATAATTTTAGTCCCCTTTTCTCTGAAGCTTTTATATTGTTACTGATACTGCATATAGTAGATTGAAAATTATGATTTTCTTGTTTCCATGCAGATTAATATTTGCACCGAAAATCTTTCTCTTGCTTCAAAAGCGTAAAATATCAGCATCATTGTGCCTCGCATATATTTATATAGTTATCCTAACCTATCTTAAATAATTTTTTATCATTAATTAGTAACTCTAATAACCTATATCCGCTTTTTTGGATGGTTACATTTATAATAAAATATATATATATACCATAGAACCTGGTTACATTTATAAAAAAAGAAATATATACCAATAAAAAATATATATATACCATAGAAATATTTTATCACTGCGCACTTCTAGTCGACATTGTATTGCTCGCTATACAGAAGAGCATTGACCATCCCTGATTATTCTGCGTTTCCATCGCAATACGCTCCACGTTTCTGTATCAAACACGCAATGTAATATGCGTAGAGCAATAGCAATATATCGAAAGGTAGAGCGCAAATTTTCATGCGAAGTAAACATGACTGGAGCGCTACACACGAGGAAGAATCACACGACACTCAATTGGGAAGGTCCAGGGTCTGCGATTAGTTCTTGAAATAAATAAAGCATAAGAAAGAGAAGATGCAACATTGAACGTGCAATTTATTGTACATTTGCAAAACAAATACACCACTGGTTGCTTTTGACACACATATATTGCACCAGATGTTATTTTAACTTATTCTGCTTTCCGTGGATAGTCATCGCGTGGGTAGTGCTCGTCATTAGCAGATACAATATTCACACGCATTTATATGTCAGCAGAATAATGCCAGTATACCATCGATTGGTACTCCGAACTAGTGAGTTATATTAAACTACCTATACGCTATGCCGTTTCACGCTGTTTATGTATTTATCGAGCTCACGTTTATTTCAACGTATTCATTATATCTCTGACTAAAAAGAAAGTTTACCACGTAAAGTATAGATACGCACATCGTGTCACGTATACAAACTGGATAATACAAAGAAGCGTGCACCGCGTATTAAATCTTGCGACTACAAAGGTCAAAGGTTAATCGAAGGGAATATTAATTCTGATTATATTATTCTTAAAGTAATATATACCCTATTACGTTTTCGACTCAACAACTGCAGTATTAATGCTGGCCGGAAACGGTGCAAAATGTTGGACAAAGAGCCACTGCGCAAACTTTAACATGGCTTTGTGAGAATCAACGTCAGGTGGGAGGAAAGAAACTGGATCTAAGCGAGCTTCGAATATTTCCCACTTGGCCTCACATACTTAATGCGCTGCATCTCTAACGCGCACACATCTCTGCAGGTGCATACGTCAAACTCCCATTATTATTCACGGATATCATGGTGATCCTTTCACTCCAGACCGGGCGATTAATTAATCACGTAACCCGCCGATTCCTCTGCGTGAGATCACGTTGATAGCGGATCAAAGTTAGGTATAAGCCGGTTATGCAATTTCCCGGCTGATTTCCCTGTGGAACGCACGAAGGACCATAAGACTTTATATGGGCCGTATTATCGGCTGTTCATGATCGTGGAAGTTCTCACTGTTTGCCCGAAAACCCACTTAAAATTATCCAGAAGTTAGAACGGTCGATTCGACAAACGCGATCTTTCATTATTTTAATGCATCAATCCACATCGAATCGCAATCGCCAGAATTCGATTATTTATATAATCAAGCGGCAATTGTCAAGTGTTTTTAATATGCGTATAATTCAATATCTACCAGAAATCCGCTTTTAAATAAACGTTATTGCACTGGCAAATATTGTTCGATCGTTTTCAATCTCATATTCAGCCTGTCATTATTTTCTATACTTTACATACTTGGTGTTAATCTACAACTCGTACAATGACAGTAATAATCCGTGTACAAATTATCTTTGTACAAATAACACGACTCACGGGGGAATAAAGTAGCGTATAAGAGGGAGAGACTGTTGGGAAAAAGCTCCGTAGGAGTTATGAGCACGCACGCGATTGCGTTTTACGTTTCCTTAAACTTCACAAAACATTGTCTCCCTCCGACAGGTATCTCTTTGCAAGAACGCGAATCCCACGCGGTTCCTTCACAATGGTGGATCTCCCATGGCTCATTAACGATGCCAACACAGCGGATTATTGTTGACAATGGCTACAAAAAAGAAATTCACGATGTCTAGAATCCCTGGGGGCGTGCATGATGGGGTACATACTTAATTCTCGCTTTCCAGGGTAGAAGGGATAGCAAGAGTGGTATGAAGAAGAGGAAGTGCTTCGACGACGACGAGAAAACCGCAGGAGCAGACTTTCAATTATCTGGGAAGAGGTGCTCGAGGCATTGAAGCCAAGTAGCTGGATACGAGCCCGACTTTGCATCGTTCGGTGATATCGAGTCTTCATATCGTCTATTTATTATAGCTTTCGGAGAAAATATTGCGCCTTCAGACGCCTCACGCTTATATATACCTCATCATTTTTACGCTCTCTATAACGTTTTTACGTTATTCATACTCTCCCCCCTGTGAAGTGATACTTTACGTTGTATCGTATAGCTGAATCGATAAGGCTATTAAAGAATCCTTCGATAATAAAATCGATTAGCGAGATAAGTTTCGTAAGATTCAAGTTTATATATCGTTCGAAGCGTTTCGAGGTAATGTACAGCTTTAAGCGCCTTTTCCGCGCACGGGCATTTCGTGAAAGTACAAATTACGGTTGAAAATGAATACGAATAATCGAGTTCCGGTCCAGTTACCCCAGTGTGCAATTTTTTTCCACGCCTTTTTTCAAAGATACGGCTTAATTCACTACCTTGTATTTATGATTCTCAATTCCATTTAATTTTAAAAATTTAATAACCTTAATTGTCAGAGCCACGCATTAGTGGCTAGAAACTTTCATCGCGCACAATGTCGTTTTGTCTACTGAAATTATTGTTCCAATAAAACCAGAGAATTTCAAAAATGATTAAGAAATCTGAGAATTAACTACTCGTTAATGACCAATAAAATTTACGCAAGTGTCTTAAAAGTGTCACGAGCAATAAGGTTCGGAGTGCCTATGTATAAATCGAACACAATTAATGTTGAATTGATACTGAAAATACGAATTAAAAAAGCTATTGTCTTTGCTAATTGTAATAAAAGGTCACGTGCAAATGACCATATTTTCTAACCTTCATAGTTTTTAATATATCGTATGAGTTTGGACTATAATCGAAGGCGATTGGATGATAATAACAAAAGCTGATAGGACTACATTTCATACATGAATAAATGACGAAATGCAAGAGACGAGCTGCAGCCCAGTTAGCACGGGCAGGGGAGGTTTTGTCGATGATGAAAGAATGAAGAGGAGCGTTGACGAATACAGCCAGGAATTTTTGCCTCGTTAAGCAAGCGTACCTTCTTCAGCACGTTCCTCGGATGCTTTGAATTTTCGGTGTTTTCTTCTAGACGTAGAGATGCATCCCCAACAAAACCGCACCCTTAACCACGATCGATTACAAAACTGCGCAGTTTCTATGGAAATATCAGGCGCTTTTGCAAACCGATAAAATTGAAAGAGTACCAGATGTTTGTAGTAATCGGTTGAGAAAAAATGTGCATATCGATATACATACATTAATTCTGTAAAGTACGTTTTATGGTCCTAGCGCCAAGTTTGCCATCGATAGTTATTATCGATTGATAGGATTTTCGTTCGCTGTTGGCTAGTAAAAATAGTCATCAATGTATTTTAGACAGGTACGTTTCAATCACGCTTCTAAAAAAAGAGAAACTCTTATTCAGTACGGCGTATATTGTATGAAAATTAATAATAAAGCATGTAATTCGCAAGTATGAAGGACTGATTTATAATCAAATTTCATTGCTTTTGAAATTCATAACGTCTATAATCTATAAATAAAATTCTATAAAGAAAAATGCCACGAGTAACTTAAAAGCACAACGATGTAAGCCTGTATATATAATGCAGATTTTATATGAAGAAATAGCAGGTGCCAATAACTTTCGAAATACCTGCTTTTATATGCGATCCCAATTGGTTGAAGCTTTAAATAAATAACTATGGGCCTCTAAAATTAAGAACTAAAATGTATGCAAATAGAAACACTAAATATAACTGTTACGTGTAAGAAATTTTGTTAAAAATAAGTGACTTTAAGCCATACGTAGTTCACGTAATTGTATATCAAAACATTTAGTGAAAAATTAAAGATTTCCTTGTTATACTCTTTAGTTACACAGTAACATAAGGATTTCTGAAGATAATGCTTTAAAAAGTAATTTCTAACGATGATATAAACGTGATGGGTAAGCGGAAAATTTTGTGTGCATTTTATTCAAGGTGTACAATCAAAGAAAAAAGATTTCTATCCAACCAAGAATTAGTATGATTTAAATATAACTGATTATATAAAATAAAACTATTTAAAAAATCTACTTCTCAAGTTCGTAAATTAAATCAGAGAGTTATTTTAGCTTGTGCCTTTCTTTTCTTTTGCGTTCCAATCGTGAAGCTTAGAGATACATATTCTTGCTCCAAGGTTTTTGTGCTGCCCCTGCCGATTTTACTTTGGGCCTTCGTGTTCAGGGGATCGAGGTTACAGATGCATCAGACGCGCTTAACGGTTGCTCCTGAAGTAGTCCCAGCGTGCACTATCCTCGCATCCGTTTTCAGCTCTGTTCGCGGCTGGATCTCGTTGAGGTGGCCCTTACCTCACGAGGATGTTTGGCCTTTGGTACGAATTTGTCGTGTCGCGTTTCCCCCAATGCTCTTCCAAACTGTTTGCTTACACGTTTGAATACTTGAAGGCTAAATTGGTAGCGCGTGTGTAAAGTTTTGCGAGCTCGGAGTCTGAACTATAACGTTTTGGAAAGATACTTCTTTCTGCCAATTGCATTTTCGCATTTTTCCGGCCTTGTAGGATGAAAGAAACGTGGATATGTATAGATCGGAATTGGATCGATTCTGTAATTATCGATGGCTATGCAGTGGAATTGTCTACATTCATGGTGAGACCCGAGCGATCATTATTATTCACGAACCAGAGATCTCTCTGAATTGCAAATAAGAATGAGCTAATCGTAATTATATACTACTCGTGCAGGTGATAACCAAACGACATTTTCAAAAATTACTACAACTCGCAAGTTACTAATTAACTTTGATTTGTAAAGGTAATCCAACAAGAGTTGATTAACAAGTTGATTCCACAGAAATGTTCGCAATTCCATGCATCTCTCCAGAAAAGAACACGCTTCTATAGCTCTAAACTAATGCCTAAATGTTGCACTAATAACATATTGAGTCTGAGAAAAAGTTTGTGGCGTTTTTTTTAGTAAAATTCAACTGATTTTTTTTCTAGTGTGAAAATGATTTCATTTAAACCACATATGCTCCAAAGATCCTATGCAAAGAAATCAAAATTTTAACCTGTCGGGATTATGAACCTCAGTATCGAGTATGCATCGGTCATTAGACAAGGATAGCTAGCTCGTACGCTAAGGCTATACTCCGCAACCTGTTATTATTTACGGCACAAGCTTTTTCGATAATTCCACGGCACGTCACAGGTAAAAGCTTACAAATACATACATTACAATAATACGTAAATGTTATTATTAGATAAAAAACACGATAAAAGAAATGTCAGTGTCGTACTCCTAACTTTTCCTACTCGGTGGCAATTTCTAACAATGTGATTTTCCAGAGCAGCTATTATCCTTTAATTCTCCACCTGGTTTTTTGGAGTAGAGTTCAATCGATCGAATCCACATTATCGTGTGGGAACAATTATTTTTGGCCACTAGTACGTGGTTTAATAATTAAAAGGTTAATGAATTAACATACGAAGAGAGTGAGTGAACCGGAGATAAAATAAAAAAGGTATAGTAAATAGCACAATAAAATAGCTCTATTTACAGAGATATTAATTTTTATTTAAGTTCTATATAAAGCAGCTTGATAAACCGTAAGTAGATTATAGCACAAAGGCAAGCCTGTAATCCCTAGCTGGAAGTTCAATAAACATAAATACACGCATATAAAGCAGCTTTCTACGCCAACGCGGGAAGAAAAGTTACAGATTACACGAGCTCATTTCGTTGAGCATATACATTATATATCTGGCTCTATATTAGGAAGCGCTGCCCAAAGTTCACGGCCAAGAGCCTCCAAACGCGATCCTCTATCACTCGTAATTTCAAGCAGCGTCGAAGAGAAATTCTGTCGATGCTCGAGAAAATCATCGTGGCACAGCCAAGATCAATTCGCGGCACACTAACGTGCCGGAGACAGCGACTGCTGAGCGCTCCACCGAAGGGTCGAATCTCTGCCTTCCTCCATCGAAAAGCTCGAGCTTTTTCCTTCGGGAACAATCACCCTTCGACGTGTACACGCGGTATCGCGTACATTTACGCGTGGATTACCCTTTTCTGATCACGATGCGAGGCTCTCGAGCGCGAGGCCGAGCGCGCTGGTTTTCGGGCTGACCTCGATCGATACCAAAACCATTTGTAAGTAACTAGCGGCCGCCTGGGCTGCGCCGCGCGTAAATAGACCGCTCTCGCATGGCCAGGCGTGTTTTAGCCGGTGTTATCTAGCGTGCACTTCCCGCGCGTCGATTCAGTTCCGAAGCCCACGCCGACACCTGGGAGAAACTGATATCTCACGGTGGGACTTTATGGGAGACTTATGCGGACTTATGCGGGAAGATTTACTGCTAAATGGTACTTACAAACCGTCCCCAGTCGTGGTTACAGTTATTGTTTCTCGTAAATTGTGGGCTTTTTGGCGGAGGGAAGGAAGGGGAAGGAAGATAAACAGATCAGGGCGCTGGGAAGAAAGGAAAGCCGGTCCTGCCGGTACATGACGGTTCTTTGTATCGGAAATTAATCGGGGATGCGGTCAATACCCACTGGGACGCTTACGATCGATGGCGATATTTAACTTAAAGCTCCTCGTTTAGCATTTGAGACTAGAGTTGCCCACGGTAACTTGAAAGAATGTTGGTAATTTCTTTTGGATGGTTTCGACACTAAACCTACCGAAGCGATCAAAATAACCGACCCGTCGTTTTTTGGAAGAATTGCTGTACTTCGTAAGAGGGCTTTTTTTTCAAGATTTCCCATGATTTCACCTTGGAGTATGAATCGCTATATTGATCTATCGATGTTCCCCCTTAGTATTATTTTTATTTAATAATATACGCGGTGTACGTAAATATGTGCTGGTAGGTTGCTGGTAGGTTTAGTGTTAATACCGATTGGTTTATAGTTCGTATAAATAGAATAAATAGAAGGAATGATTCGTTATATCAATCTATCGACGTTTCTTCTTAATATTTTCAGTATTATTTTTCTTTAAGAATATACACGGTATACATAAATATGTGCAAAAAGTGGTTGGAACGTTTAATGTTAATAGCGATTGATTGATAGAGCACGCGTTACCATTTGGCGTATTTTATACACTCTTTTTTAATCTTGAATAAAGCAAAACTCTACCGTTATGCGGAAGAATAATCAACTTGGTTCTAGTTAGAGGAATAGGGGTTATATCACTGCGAGTCAGTGAATATTTGGGACACTTCTATTCTATTTCTGCTTCATTTCGTGTTGAGCTTCCGTTGGTGGAAGGAAAGATTTCTCCGAACTTGTTTAGACGAGGCAAAGAACTAGTTGGGAACTAACGGGAGGGCGAAGTTGGTGGGTGCTATTTCGTCATATCAGAGACAAGTCTCGCTTGCGATGCCGAATCGTCTAAGGAACTAGTCGGCTCGTCGAGCATCTGCGACAGCGTATCGCCATCCGAGCATGTGACCAACTCCAGAAACTGTGAATTTGTTTCGAAACTCTCCCCGGGAACGCAGTCGAACGGAGTCGGCGCTTACGCGTCATCGCACTCTTCGAATGTATCCTCGACTACCCGCGTTTCCCCACAAGAATCCTCGAATCTCACCCTATTGAAGTCTCGCTATAACAGGCGCGAAACACATTAACACTGTAAGATGTGAGAAATATAAAATAACGCAAGGTGGCAGTCTAGGGGAGCAGTGAGGGAAGACACTGGAATTTTCGTGACATAAATATATTTCTTCTGCGACGGCCTAACACTAAACCTACCAGTTACTCTCTTGATTTATTTGTATATAGCGAATATAATATATTCTTAAAGAAAAAGAGGACTATGAAGAGATGTCAACAGATCGATAGAATGCTTTACGCTCTGCAGTAAAATCATAGCAATTTTTCTAAAAAAAACTACTGAGTAAATCCTCAGTAAATCCAGTGTCATAAATAATTAAAGAGTCACGTTAACTGATCTAGCAATTTTAATGTTAACTTGCTGCAAAAGCTATCTTTGAGTATTACAAAGAAAAAGAAGAGCGTATATATAAATAACAATAAAATATCTGAAGGTTATTGTGCTGAATAAATCATTAACTAATAAGTGAAGAATTTGAGTTTACCCTTTACGTTCAGATTATAAACTCGCCTCGCACTATTTTGGACAAGTTTCCTTACGATTGTTCGATCGTTTCCTTCTCACCACAAATCCGAAAAAAAATCTTCACGTTCAACCTATGGGTTACGTAGTAGTACAATCTCGGATATACTCTTTGTTGGAGAAAGTACGAATTGAAATTCTACCCATCGTCAGAGGATCTTCCTACGTGATAGGTATACCACGAGTTCGAAGCTTCGTAATCCATCTTAAACATCGAAAGTTAAGCAAACTTTCATCAAGACGGTAGAGAATATTCAACTTGCCTTTGACTCTTGAACGAGACACCTCGCCCTGATGCAGATTCAGACTGTATCCCACATAACGATCGAGTCTCTTGCGCGGCCATTCAGGCCCGTATTTTACATCAGGAGCAACGTTAGTCGCCGTCAAACAGTGGGGTTAATAAGAAAATTCAATTTGGCCCCTAGGATTTCGCGGCGATATCGATATCCGACATTCCTCCTCGGTTCCACGAAGGGCGGACTTTTTCAGTCCGTGAAAATCGTGTCGCGCAATATCCGATACCGGACCCCAGCGGCAACGACGTGATATCGTAAATCAATTTTCTTCGTCGCGTCGCACATTTCTCCCTTGTCAGCCCTCCATACCTCTCCCTCACTCTCTCTCTCTCTCTCTCCATCCAGAGTTTAGCTTCGTTAACGCGTTGAATGCTGCGGGAGTTACCGGTGATCAGCGAAGCCAAGATCACTAGTAATGCACGGTTAAAGTAAATTCCAATGCTTTTAAATTTTTCGATATGATCATCGTTATGCCACGATATAATCAGCTTTAAGAAATTGATGTTGTACACCCATATCGCGATGTGTCGTATTAAAGCATTGAATGCTGAGGTATCGTTCGGTTAAGATAAATGCGTTGCACACGATTGTACACTGTAATCTGTCCGGTGGAAATAATATTTCAGTACAATATGTCACGCTTGATAAGATATTCAAGTTGGTTTAATGAGTAAGTCTTGAGTAATCCTAAAATGGAAGGAATTAATGGCGCGCGCACTCAGTCGAGCTGACAGAAATCTATAATAATCGGTATCTGAAAGAGACAATAAGAACTCATGTAATGGTAAGAAAAAAACCATTACTGCGCATTATTTTTATCATAAACATATGTGCATATTTTATATTTCTCATTAGAATACGATAAGAATAATGGGCATGCACATGTTGAAAAATTTGTTTAAATTGCAGCTTTGACCTTATCTGACACTGCGATACGAAGGTCTGTTTCCAAGTGAAATTTATTTCGACATTCGGTTTTCTGTAGTTATTTTTTTTACACTTTCCTATAATTATATTTTCTATTTATAGTTTGTAACCATATTTCTATATCCATATTTTCGGCTTCTGGACACCAGGAAGCTCCACAAACAATACATAAACATTGCTGTCAACGTACCCCACTTTGCAGACCACTCCTACAGCGGATAAACAGTCGGACTTCCAAGCGGGAGATTCGAGTTCGTATCCTGTCCATCAGCGATAGACAGCTATCCACGCGACTCGTGTACCACAGGTCGGGCGCTTCAAAATCCACTTTAAGCAATAACTCCTAGAGCAAATGACCTTCACGGTCGGAGTGAAAAATAAATTAAGGAAAACCGTGGGTGAAAGGATGTCGAGGCGCCGACCGAAATTGCCAGGCGGCCTTTTTTCTTCGATTCCAAGGGGAGCGAGCCCGTGGTGGAAGTTAATCGTGGAGAAGAGACTTAATCCTCGGCGCGCGTGGCGTAAAGAGAGCCGCTCGTAGAGTGGGATTTAACGATCGGACTTAATTCAGACCTCTGGACGTTCCATTTGCAAATTGTCGTAGGACAGCGAGGAGATTCGACGGGGCGTTAATCGAGATACTAAGCTGCTGGGCTCGAAGTTCCCGGAAGGGGGGCACCTGGATTATTCTGTTTCGTGAAATTTCAATAACCAAGATGCTGCTCGCATAATGGCCCACGGATGGGATAACGGGTTTACGCGAGTGTCGTAATGAAAATCGTTACACCGCCGCGGCGCTGGCGTGTTACATAATTGCATAAACGTCGAAACTTTGTAAGGCACGTATAAACAGCTGAGTTTACGCGGAGGAGGCACCGCCAGTGTGTGCGCGCGTATCTGTGTGCGTGTATGTGTGTATGTGTGTGTGTATCTTGCCTGAAACAGATTATGCGTGGCCGCGAGATGCTGTAAACTCCCACGATTTTCAATGGCGTATCGCATTATGTTAAATTAATCTTGGCAGGATCGATCGCCGAGATAATTTAGGGCTTCGATTATCCTGAGTAGAGGAGTCCGTGAGGGAATTTATTGAACGTCTACCGTTAAGTTTGGAGAAACATTCGATCGATTATGGTCCCTTTTGCAACTCGTATAAATCGTGTTCCTTCAACTGGTAGTTAAACTTAGTTGAACAGAGGTTTTCTCCGTGCGTGTAAAAAAAGAACCTTCGGGCACCGTAGGCGCTTAACGCGCCAGGGTTAATCGAATTTTCTCATTTCGCTAATTCTCGAGAGCCATAAATCATGAAGACAATGGGATAAATACGATTACGTTTATCGAGAGCTTAATAACACTTAGCGCGTTTGGAGTTGGGGATTGAAGTTCACGAAAGGACACGTCTTTTGCTCCATTTAATGTGGTTTAATGGCAATCTGTCCAAAGCTCCAATGACTTCTTAACTCGGGGTCCCTTCGATATTTCGTAGGATAATTGTGAGTAACAAAGCGGGTATCAATTATCAGAAGCATTGGTCGACCTCATTACGGGACTGAGATTTAATAAGAACCCCGACGGAATCAACGGTAGGATATAACGAGCGTATACTGAAACATGTCAAGGTTTATTGACGGACAGAAATGTATGGTACGGGCAAAACGTGCGATTCGTGACCCGTGAATGAAGAAACTGTCGAATATTCCGTCGAGTCTCATTATTATCCATGTGCCAAGCCGTTCGATTAACGAAGAACTTTGTAATAACATCTGCTTGTAATCATAAGCAAATCTTTCATGTCACAACCGTAGGACCGTAATCTTTCGATGCAAAAATTCTTTACTGCACACGTTTCTCCCGAAAAACACCTCTGGTAAAGTTGGTCTGGTTTTGCTTGTAATAATCCTAAATAGATGGTAATAACATCTGCTAATATCTGTAATATCTTCCCGCAATGTAAGAATAACTTTCTCATATCTCCGTCCAGTGAACGTATATTTACTTTTCATAGAACTATGTAAACCCTCTTCGAAGATATTGATTTTTATTTAATATCCAATGATCCCCCGGGAACTCGACGTAAGGTTTCAAGGTATTACAGGCAAATTTGCGAAAGCCAATATTACTCATGGATATTAATCGCTCAATCGGGGAAAGACAGGTCATGAATTAAATCCGCTATCTGATTTTTCTGTATAGGGCAATAATCATAATCGATTACACGCATATCTAGCCCACGCGTATCAAACAGCCATTTACAGCCCGATTGAACCCAGCGGACGATAATAATAGCATAAATGCCGCAGCGCACAATTACTAAAATAAATCCGCGTACAATTGGATTATATCGTAAAGTACAAAAAAATCCTCGATAAGTAACATTGTTATCCTCGAGTTTTCTCCATCACGAATCAGCCACAAAGTCTTCATTTTAAAGATAACCATTAAGACGAGAAGGCTCCAAATACAGCGCTCATGCGAAGGGCTCGCAACGCAAAAGTCTCATAATGATACGATAGAGGATACGACAGTGGAACTAAAAGAACGCAGGCTCGATAAATATCATCCGCGTACGTGTCTTTCTGCTTCGTAAATAATCCATGAGCCTTTGCGTCGTACTGTTTTAACGAGGCCTCCAAGGTAATCGTAATACCCAATTGCGCCATTGATCACGAAGCGAGCATTGGCCGTGACATTCGTAACAATGCGCGAGAGGTTTAATAATTCTCCTCTTCGCAATACATCTTCCTGAAACGGCTTGATAATTCCTTGTTGCTAGCTTTGTCCGCGGGCTCGCATCTGTTGCTGGCAGTCGAAGACTTGTGGCAGGAGAGATTACCCAATGTAATTGAAACTGCAGCTAAGGAATTCCTTCGAACGGCCATATTTTCATTTTAGGGATAGACGTAGAAAGTATCAGGCGATCGCGGCAGGATCAAGGGATTATAACTGTAGCTGTGCTCTTGACGAGCAATATTCCTTTTCCCAGGTGGACTGGATAGTGAAAGAACGGTTTAAGCTGATACGACGTTTCGGCCCTTTTGCATGCCCTCTTCAGGTATATAAAACAAGCTAAAGTATAAAAACAAAAAGTACTAGATAATATCAAAATATAAAGGAGAACCTTAATGTTGTTCTCAAGCTAAGTTAAATATAGGTGTTGTAAGTTAGGGTTGCGCGAAGTATAGATTAATGTAGAATAGGCTAAGGGACAAAACAGTCTACACTGATGTGAATGTTATCAGGGATGTTGTTTGTATTATTCTGAATTGAATTAAATTTAAAATGATGATACTGTAAATCAGTTGATATCTTGAAAGTATGGATGACGATGTGATTGAACATATGCGGATAAACTGTCTTAAGGAGCTTGAAGATTTGAATTATAACAAACATCCACCTTGACATTATGATTAGAAAGACTTTAACAAGACTATATAGAATATTATGTAGAATTCTGTAGGTGACTATCAGGAGTGATTTATTTCTATGTTTTTTAGGTCTGGTTTCGGGTGGAAACTGTTTTAGATCTTATTCCTCAGGAATAAGAGCAACATGTATTAAAAATCAAGCGAGTCAAAGTTATTTTGCGATCGGTGGGCGTAACTTATTTTTAAGTTATTTTGCAATTGATGACCGTAAGTACTAATCACGATAATGTCTAG
This sequence comes from Ampulex compressa, assembly GCA_038496175.1. NCBI lineage: Eukaryota > Metazoa > Arthropoda > Insecta > Hymenoptera > Ampulicidae > Ampulex > Ampulex compressa. The sequence goes on along the minus strand of JBCFXI010001456.1, from coordinate 25,855 downwards.
CGTAAATAAGAAATCTATTCATGTTTACGAGAGGCTTCTTTCTAAACCGTTGGCTGGATCACGTAATCACATAATCGTTCCACAATAAAAGAATTCCATAACTCTTGAATGTAACTAATTGAAAATAGGTCTTTGCGCGAATAATACGAATTGTGCGTATTTATAACGTCTAGCATGGAGGAGAGAAAGAAATGCGAATATTATCCGTGCAGATTAATGTGCTTGTCACATCTGAGCAGAGCTTGACACATAATCTCTACCATATATATTTCTTGTCGGTACAAACCAAAAGAATTAACGGATAATCGATAACAATTGGCGTCAAGACGTAATGTACATTTATCTTTTCTCTGTTGATATAATTATCAAATTTCTGTTAAGTATACCTCGATGGCACTTTAACAAGTATAGTACCACGGTTAAAGTGGCCAATCGCGTACTCTTAGACCAGAGAATAAATATGAAAATAGCGTTAAACCTACAAGTGTCGATCTACGCATTCCCAAAGTATCACCATCGATATAGAAATTTGGACGCGTGTAAATCCGGTAAATAATGATTCCACGGAAATGGTGGTTCTGAAAGAGAGAAACCTTGGACATTGCGTCTGTGTTACGCAATCACGGTCGTTGCTTCCGCGGAAACCGTCCAGAAAAAAAAAAGGGGCGACATGCTCGAATTGATTGGAACATCTGGATGCACGAACGACAGCTGCAATCGGCTCGAACTTGCGGGGCTTTATCCACGTTCAATGGTGCAAAGTGTCCCCACCCGACGCATCAATGCAACGCGGTTTACGCGGAATTAGTCCGCGAAAGCAAACGCAAAATGGTACGCGGGAATTTGCGCATTTTACGGGAGAATATAGGTGGTAAAAGCGGGCCTTTCGCGAGGCATTAAGCGGCTCTTCATTATTTCGCGAATGCGCATGCGTAGAACAAAGATCGGTGACAATTATAATATTAGGAGTATACAGTGGGCATAATTATCGAGTATATCTTACAAGCATATCAGAAGTGGATACCGAATGTAAAAAACATTCGATCGCGATGTACTGGTAATATTAAAAAATTCTACAACAAAAACGAGCATAGGTGTACTTGAGGCGAGGTACTCTTATTAAGATATGATAGAACGATAGAGTATCTCATCAAAATCATCGCCACTATCGATTCTGATCGTACATTCCTTACCTTCTTTTTGCAGCCAATGGTGACGATAGAAATAAAAGGAATCGGGTATCGTTTAGTACATTTCCGCACAACTCATTGTTTTGTATCAAATTAATGTCGGAACGATCGAAGGTGAACCAGTCGGGAGAGAAAAAACCAAAAACGAACGATATATGGCGCGAACACGGAGTAGCACGTTGCCCTGGAAAAAGTGCTTAATAAACGATGTTTTTATTCGGAGCACAAGCTTTGTCTGGGGACGATAATTTAGTTTTCCCAGAGACGTCGGCGCCATTCCATTCATTTTCGTGGAAAATGGAGGGATTGACGGGCGAAACGGAAAACTATGGTGCGTTGCAGACGCCCGGTTTGAATGTGAGTTTGAACGTGAGTCGAAAACAATTGGTACCTGTAATGAGATTGACTACGGCTGTGTCTGTTTGTTCGTACATGTGTCAGGAACGCATTTCTGCAGCGTGCTTACAGTCACGCGGCAGCAGGACGAAGCGCTTTTAGCCTGATTAGAAGTATACATATTTTTTCTATCGTTTCTCTATCTCAACCGCCAATCGTCGGATAATTACCAGTCATTAAAGATGAATTAAAATTTATTCGTACCATGTACAATACGGTTGTTCATGTATAATGGAAACATCGATGGAATTCCCCGATTCAAGCTTGACTGCGTTGTGTAGAGTGACTTACGTTTTCCAGAAATTATACTTCGCTGATAATAATCTGTCCAGAAGTTTTAAACAAGTCAGAAAACGACGTTTGTTCGATCCAGGAGTAAAGCAACGAATTTAAATAAGTTTTGGGATGATTCATTTCCGAAAAAATATCCTGTGTGCCTACGATTCTGTTCTGTATTGATAATGCTAGATAATGATTTACGAAAGTAAGCTGTGGTATGATCAAATATCGACAACTCGTGAGCGACTTACGTGGCTGCATACGTAACAGAGCAGTTGGTACGACTAGTATTATATTGTTAAGATGTTTACGATGGAGTTGTACCTTATTTAACCAAAACGTCCGCGGGCCAATTAAGCGTACGAAGTCGTAGTTACACTTGCCAAACAAGAGATTAAACCGCATCGTTAACGGCATCTTCGCGCAGCTAGAATTTCGCGGCGGAGATAATTGTACAGCGCAAAAAAATATCTGACTAACGTTCAGAGCCATCGGGAATTTGCTTTCGTCCAATGCAAATTATGGCTCAGGACGTAAGAAGGAAAAATGTAGTTAACAGATCGTTCATAGTGCATTGATCATTATGTAATCCGGGATCGTAATTAACGTAGAGCTGCCGTGTTTATCAGTCGTCGTGCGAAATTCCCGATAATTATGGATTTCGATAATTGGCATAACTAAAATTTAGCTCGGAGATAGTCGTTAATACTAGACTCATTAAAGCGTCTGACCGATTACACGTTTCATCATCATGCCCACCGTCTTGTCTTCATTAACGCAACAGTGTTCCAGAATATTACGATGATTGATCAGATTTGGATGGCATTAACATATATACCATAGCGTCTCGCTGAGAAGTACAATAACTCTAAGCATTATTAACCAACTTTTATGTTAGCTAAATAAGTATAACTGTAAAGCGCAATAATAATTAACCGTGTTTATAGCGAATGCCGTCAATATGTCTGACCATGAAGAAACTCGAGAAATTTTCGCAAGAGCTTAGAAAAGCATTATTAGTTTTTACACGAGTACACCAAAATTCAAGTAATAAATACAGAACCAAAGTGGAATCGTCCTTCGCGAATTTTGTCGTGGATAATAAAAATTGGCGAATTGCATTATAAGTTTGAGAAGCATATTTGGTACTGTTTGCCTCAAAGCAAGAAACAAAAAGAGCATCGTACAAATCTGCACATAAGGGGCCAGCATAAAATAATTCCCAAACGTTAGTGGCCTAGTTCGAATCCGTCAGATGCAGATAGTGTAGTGACACCTGTATCCTCTTCCAATTATCGGCGGTTGTAATCGATTCGTGGGCTACCAGTCGGCTTATTTGGCGGTGTATTGCTGGTACATAAATAAATCGGGACGACAAGCATGGGACGGGCAAAAATTGATCTAAAAATAATGCAGAACCATGCAAGTCGAGAGTGTCCACGATATTCAAGCGCATTATCTTTCACGCGTGCATGGAAACAGCCGTTTTGCGGATAACAAAAATGCCTCGAGCGCCCCAGGCCCCTCTCCTCCACCTCAGGGAATACCGATTGCAAAACACTTGAGCTCAAAGAGAGCTCTTTTTCGTGAAAGATCGTATTCGTATTCCCCTCATAAGAATATTAATCCTCTGAGCAAAGAAACCGTCCGCGTGGTGTACAAATAGCCCGAGATAAATATCGGCGGGAATACTATTGACTAGGACGCACGTGCATCGTCGAAATTTCAATATCGTCACAAATTACGGCGCTGCACGGAAATTTCCCTCGTTTATTTTTTAAGATTTTTATCTCCGGCGAATATAATCCTTGCCGTAGGGAAGAAATTTAATATGAAACAGTTGGTTAAGAATGCGAGGTGAATAAAACGAGCTTGGACCAAAGAGCCGAGGAGGCCAGAGTAAGAGCTTGGTGAATAAATCAGTTAATAGAATGTTTCTATCGTGGGTTGCATTTTATTACTGGTTTAACCAGCTTTAATAATTGCTGCCGTAAGCCCCCCCCCCCCTCTTCCATTCTCTGTTCGCGGCATTAGCGCTTAGCATAGTACAGGTCATTAATGCGGTATGCAGAGGAATCAGCGTGGAACCATATTAAAACGCACTACCTAAATTGCCTTTAATATTGAGAGAAGAAACGCGTCTACTTATAAGATGATGTAAAGTGAATCATCCTGTAACGATTATGCTGAGAATCAACGATGTTTTAGAATGGCCAAATACATTCGATCGAGATTATTATATGTTTGACAGTAAACGATTTTCAATTGAATTGCAGATCGTATACTTAGCATGAGCAATATGAGTTGTGATCAAATCTGTGTTAACAATCAATGATTTTCAATAGTTATATCTTCTAGAAAATACGTTAAAGTAGAAAGGAATTCGTAGTAAAGAAAATCCGTTCCTAGCTTGAAGGTTTCTAGTTCTAAACATCATCCGTCTTATTAAACATACTTCGAGGATTTAATAAAAAAAAATTGTGCATATATAAATATAAATAAAAGTGAAACCGTGCAACGCGTGTTGCTAGCACAGAATGCTACGGGAGATAGCATCGTAACGTATGCAAATCTCGATCCGAAGTGGAAAATCGACGTGGTACTCCATCGCTCCAAAACTTCTGCAAGGATACCGAAATACAATAGTATACCAGAGTCATTGATATACGCGCATGAAAAGAAATTTTCAGCGGGAGGAATGGGGATTGTTAGAAATGAAATTTCAAGCAAAAAGGGGGAAAAAGATCGTTAAAACTTTCACCGCTGTAGGAAGGTCCGAGATTGAGGACGAATCTTCCTGAGAAATATTGCTATGCATAAAGGTAACGAACATTCGAGGGAAGTCCTTCCGTTGGCGGCAAGAAATCGATGAGAATCGGGGTCGATCTCTACATACTGAAGAAGGTAAAAACAATGTCGAGTAGCTAAGTTGCAAATGAAAAATTCATCTCATCTTAGCACTTGTCTGATCAAGCCTTAGATCACCTTGAACCATCAAAAAATATCTATTATTCGGGTGTTTATACGAAGATTAAAGAAAATCCATTATTCGTGCATTTTCTACTATACGTTATTATATTGTAAAAATAATGATCTTTATTGTTGATCATTTACGTCTAATAGCGGGAGGAAGAAGATTGTTTAAGATATATAATCTGAGATATTTAAGCGGTTTATGCGGGCTAATTTACGAAAATTCAACGACGTTTAAAGTTGGGTATAATAATCGGCAAAGAGACGCTTATTAGATCTTCAAAGTACCTTGCGATATATACAGTAAGATGCTCCAAAGGCCGCCTATCCGAGGGTTGAAGAAGCAGTATGAAAGCAGATCAGTCTCGTCCATACATTCATATCTTAGAAATGTATTTCTACAATACGACCTGTAGTATTTGATTCCACCCTCAACCTCAGTCTTCGAGGGAAGGCCGGTGCCATCGAAAATATCGACGTTTTCCACATCGAGCTTCATCGCAACTATTAAAAGTAAACCGTTCATCATTCTTCTCTCCTTAATCGCAAAAAAAAAAGATTAAAGGCACGTGATTCTCAAACCCTGTTCCACTGTTTCCAAGAATCCCGGCACGAAAATAAAACCGCAGCGCTCTTCGACCCTCTCTCGATAAAGCACAGCCGACTTGGCGAAGACCTTTTCGTTTACCGCCAAGTTCCGCAATTCACGAATCGCACTTCTTCCGCCTCGTGGAATTCCGCTTAAAGAAGCTTTCCACGTCACTTTTCCTAATACGATTCAATTCACCACCTTAATCTTCACCAAATCATCATTCAAATTATCAAATGTCACTTCAATTCAATGTTATAATTCAGTAATCATCGTGAATAATTTGGCCACACACCAGTAGCCAAATAATTATCACCATTCCACGGGGAAACGAGTCCGTATAATCGGCTGCAATTCCAGCCCCATAAGACCAAAGGAGGAATGAAAATAAGTCGGTGAATACCGCCCTGTAATATCAATGAACCACTGCTCATTCCGCGGAAAAAAGATCCTCGAAGTGCCTTTTGATTTCCTTTACGGAAAACTGCCCTTTCCGCGTAGAATCGCGGCTTCCCTTCGCCTATCAACCCTTAGCGGGTAAAACCGAGGAGATTTATCGGCGTGGCGCAAACCACGAGCCCCGGCCGACGTCTCCGGAACGTAACGAGACCGTGGAGACGAGAATAAATCCGCTGGTTAATAGATAACCGGGTCGTCGCCCTCGAGAGGTCGACGAGGAAGCACCGAGGAAGGGGCAAAAGCGGGCGGCAGAGTTGGAGGCCCTCTTCGAGACGCCTACGTCTAGCGGAGAAGCTGCGCTGCACGGTCTGCAACGCGTTAGAAAAAGTCGAACGGGGTCAAGGCGGTTCGTCGCTCCTTTCCCTCCCCCTCGCCACCCCCCACTTTTTTTTTCTTGCTCAAAGAAAATTGCCCCAAGCGAATATCCGTTGGCGAGCCAGGCGTCGGGAATTATCCTGTGCTTAGGAACGTTTCGTTGAAAATGCAAGCCCTCGTAATGCACTCGCGTCGATATTGCGTAAAGGGGATCTCGTTGGGTTCAAAGAGTTTCTCGTCAAACGCGATTACGTCCCAAAGAGCGTGATTTTCGTTGCTCGGATGTACAAGCAGGTTTTGTTTTTATACCCGCTGACTGGCGGGTTGTCGACTATCCGGGAGACTCGATGGGAGACGGTCCGAGGTTGAAATCGTGGTTGTGTAATCCTTTGGTACGTACTTTATACGTGTATGGTTATAAATAATATCTGGTATCACTTTGTGGCTGTTGTTTATTTTTTAAATATAATTGATGTGTTTTATAATGAAGACTAGGCGCGAAGCGGCGAAGGATACCTTTTAACATTAAACCTACGGAAGCGGTCAGACGTTTCTTAGAAAAATTACCGTACTTCGTGATTGGGAATATATTGAGATTTTCCATGATTATACCGCAGAGTGTCAATCATTCTATCGACTTATCGACATCCCTTCTTAATAGCCTTTTCTTTAAGGGTATCCGTGGTATACATAAATATGTCCAGAAAGTGGTTGGTAAGTTTAGTGTCGAAGAATAAGGGAAATTCCCACGATGCTCAATGAAGATGATTAAAACTAATTCCTGAATGTCTAGTATCGTTTTTCTGAATCGTTTAAAACATTAGGAAAGCTATCGTAAATGACATAAAACACTCCACGAATTTACCCTTTCTTACTCTTTAACAGATTTAAAAATTCTATTTGCGAGGGTACGTGTGATTTTTTTTTCGAGCTTTATCGTGAGATCGTTTCCCCGAACGAGATCAAAATCGTTCGATTTGTTCCATATCGTACGTTACACCGGAGACTCCTTTTGCAACCTTACCTTGTACGTCTGGCGTTTCTTCCACACCAGGTAACTCCAGGCCAAACCAGGTATCGCAAACTCGTCCATTTCCCAGACGCTTCGGGCGCTGCTTTCTTCGAAACAATGCCGCGGAGAACCACTAAAAATCGAAATAACGTTCCCACGGCGCTTTCAGCCTGGAAATACGTTGCTCGTTCGACATGGCGTTGTTTTTGACGCGAATATCGCGCTCTCTTCTTCTAGGCACTGCGCCTGGAATCTGTCCTGCGCTCGAAACGGTCTACACCCTCCGCCCCTTCACTTCGTCACTTCTAGTTTCATTGGAGACACGTCCTAGGCTCAAAGGCGACGACCACACCTCGATTTTCCGGAACGATAATCATCCTCTCGATTTTGTCCCACCGCGAATTCTCTTCTCTCCCATAAAAGTCACGTTTAGTCCGCGAGATTTTAGGAATTCCTTTTCGGATGCTACCACTGCTCCCTCTCGAATCACTCACGAATTCATATTTCACGGATGGGCGATGTTTAACGCTTGGAAAACGGACAGTAAGTTTCACTTTTATGGTTCCGCCCAACTTCTGGACTTGTCGAGGCTCAGGTCGGTCCAAAGTCGCGGATCAGTGCGGCACGATTTTTCATCGGTTCCCCTAAAAAGTATAAGGCGAAGAATCGATCTTTATTGCTCTACAAGGTATTGACCCTTTCCAGGAGATCGATTGCCCGTCAATGAAACTCAGTGACACTTAAAAGATCGACTCTATTCTGAGAAGAAGACTGCACAATGGGAACGAGAGCAAGAGAGTCGAGGGCGGAAACGGGAGAAATCGCAAGTGTACCTCGTACCTCTAAATTGAACGAGAGAATTCTTAAATCTTCGATTCGTATTTTAAATTCAAATATTCTACCGTTAAAACTTCTTCACGCGAGTATATTTTCCTGAGCAGACGCTAATTATTTTACATCAACGTAACCACTATAATTTTACATCCTTCTTCACTCAAGCGCGAAAGGCGGACGTTATTCGCGCGAGGAAGAAATGTTTATTACAACTCCGCCGAAAAGTACCCAATCTCCGCGCTGACAATAAATACACCAACGAGAAAAGCCCCAGGGATGAAAATCTCTTATCCTTCAAAAGCGCCAAGAGGTGCCGATGCCATGAATAATAAAGATCTATCCGCGTTACGCGAAAAAAAGAAGCGAAGAAAGTCAAGTAAGTCTTCCATGCCGACCATAAAGGTGGCCTATTAAATTTTCAGTTCGCATCAAAACATCTTTCCCTTCCTACTCTTTCACGCTTTAACTCAAAGTCCAACAAAGTGCACAAGGCTTTATTGCAATTTTCATTCACTCCGCCTCCGATAATAGGATATCCCTAAATTCGATCGAGAGTCTTCGAGGCACATCGTCGATTATTTACCTGCGGTAGGCTTCGAGGAGGCCGCTCAAATTCGAGGAGAATAAAAATGTACAATTGTCAAATGTGCTCGATCCAGACCCGGTATGAATTCCTACAATGCGGATTTACAACTATTCATCCGAAGACGGAACTATTGAATTTCCGACTCTCGCCCATCGGGCAGGATGATCCAACGGTTTCCTAGGAAATGGGGGAGAAACGAAAGAGAATGCGGCGGATGCGTGGCCTCTGTTGGGCGGTAAGAGGTGGGGGGAAAAAGTGAATTTTCCGGCAAGCCTCTTCCACTTCGTCAAGCTCATTTTTCTTCCGCGCCTTTCATCGCTCTTTCATAGCATGTCGCGAGCTCGTCCCGCATTTTCTAAATCGGCCCCCACAGTCCTTCCGAGATTCCCACCAAGAGCGATTCTGTCCGAGTGAAACGTTAACCCGTTAACCGAGGAGAGAGAAACCGACGTTTTGGCCAATGTAAATATACAAACGCTTAATACATTAACGTTTTTTCTTTTTTTTTTTTTCTTTTGACACGACTGCCCAGCTCCGCCTCAAGGCGGACATACCTTTAGCATGGGGAACGAAGTAACGGTATACGGATAGCCAATATTGAAATACAGATTTATTATCAACGAGTTTAGATTATGCGAGGGAACTATTTGCGCGACGATAAGAAATTTAGGCATTGGAGGATTAAGCGTCGAGGAAGGATGTGTCGGTGCTCGTTTTATGAGACTTATACGCGTATCTCGATTTTTAGGCGCGCTTGGCTGAGCTCCGTTGAGATTTTATTGCGGATGAATATCGTTTGACGTGTCGCTAAGAGTGTCACCACGCGAAGTGGATGTTATCTGAGGGTTTGGGAATGCAATTTGTGTGTGAAAGGAAGCCAGTGTTGTGATTCTTTTTATAGGAATGTGGATGATGGAAATTTAGGGCAAGAAAATATTATGCAATCTCGAGCGAAATGTGGACTGAGGTGTGGTGACGATGGAAATGTTTTCAATGCTTTATACTTCTCTGTTTGTATGCCAAGGTTAAGATCGACGCTGAAGGAAGATGATTTTAACGACGTTGAAAACGTTCGAGGGAACACGGAATAGCAATTAAAGGCGATATCCTACGTGGGCCACCGTCATTATTTCATTTCATGGACGTAGCAAATGCAGCACTGAAGAAAGTCGACCCTAAGGCAGTTTAAAGAGGACGGTCGTCGAAATTTTTATATCCAAGAAAAAACGACTTGGAAAATAATTCTGCGACAATTTAGAATTCTGCCTAGCCAACAATATCCGATTCACTTCTATGGACTTTGCAGTCACGTTGCACGTATTCCTTTACTCCTTTGTAGCTTTAATTCCGTATCGATCCCAGGCTTTAACCCATTCTATGCCAAAGCCAAGTGCAAGTCTCAAAAATGCACTAATCAATTCATCTCCTACAGTAAGGTAATTAGAGAAAAAATATTTGTATCGAGTTTGTAACTTTTATAGCAGTCAGTAACAATATTTATATCCAACAATCAAAACTAAAAGTCTCACTGCTTAGGTAGAAATAAATAAAAAACAAGCGTCCCAGTAAAGAGACAATGGTAAATAATGGGTTAAACTGACGCGCATTATTGTAATCGAACTGTAATTTTCTCTGATTTTCATTTTTGCCACAGATCAAAGAGTTTTCTGATAAATCGCAAGCAAACGGTAAGCTCTGGTACGTAGGTCAGTTGCTCTGTATAGCCACCGAAGGCCTGACGCGAAACGTCGTAAACTCCTCGTTTATACAGGATTATCGTCTCCCGTCCGCGATTTTACGTAGGCTTTAGTAAGCGCGGTAAGCGAGACGAGAAAATATTATTCTTACCGCATCGTGGATCGCAAGGTTGTTTGCGAGGCAACGATTTTACGACAAAGTTGTGATTCAAAACTACCGCGACGGAAAGGGCAGCGCTGGGATAAAATCCTAAGCTTTTCACCGCTGCTTTGTAATTTATTTCTATATCCGCCATATCGTTTTATCAAGGCGACTACTGCTTTCCAATAACGAGTTATCGACCTCGGGCCAAGCTGCCAGGGGTTCGTGGCCCCGAAAGCCCAACTCTGTCTACCGACTCTGTGTTTACCGACTTCTGCACTTTTAAACTCGATATTAGCCTCTAATTACGAACAATGTACCCCATAATCTAAGCATCTGATTTAATTCACTTTTTCCTTTTGAATGACCCTCGTAATATGTGTACATGGTCCGCTTATATAACAATACCTTACGCAGGAATTCTTACGCGTGACCCTTATGCATTTCAATGAAATAAAAATTTGTGGTACAATTATGGTAGTAAATAATCAAGTAATCGAGAGAAGAAAAGCGCGTAGATGATTAAAAGCCAAATTACAGACTATAATGAACATTGCAATGGACGACAAAATTTCGTCACGGATTGATAATCCGAAACTAAAATTTTTTTATCTTCAATTCTCGATGTTATACCAGTGTGCAAGGATTACTTGTTTACATCAATCATTTTCTCATGCATTATACGTTATTTTCTTATAAGCTACCAAATATCTGCGGCTATAATTACGGTTATGTCTATGTAGATATAGACCTAGTACCCTGCTCAATCTAACCGATATCATTAACAGCTACAGCCTTGTCATTCACAGTGGATCTCGACGTAACTGCATAGAAGGATACGAATCCTAAGAGCCGCGATACATTATCAGTCTCAAGATTTGCATATGAAAATCCGCTCGGTTAATTCATTTTCCAAATGTATCGTACAGTTGGATGTAAGAAGCGACGATGATTCTTGGGTTTTTTATACGCGAAGAAGAAATTTTTCCGGAGGGTATCTCGCGAGACAGAGTTATCATCTATCCGACGATAAAATTTGCGGGCACTCTTTATTGCTCTTTTAAATTCTGCGAAGCGTCTGACAAAAAAAAACCGCTTTTTTAGCCTGATAAGGGTCAACAATTCCTCCGCTCGATTTATCACGCCATTGTTCCTTCTAGTAGGAAAGCTCGAAACCAGCGGAGCTTGAGCAACGATAAGAAATTTAACCGTTACGTATGTTCCTTAACATAAATCATCTTGATATCCCGAAATATTTCCCTGTCACTCCTGTTAAAAGCAATTTCACTGCGACTTTGTAAACCCTCACGATGGCGGTGATTCGTCGAAACGAAAGAAATCGCTCGTTCACGATGTGTCACAAATCAAGAACCGTTAACCTGCGCTCGTTTAATCCCCCACATTCTTCACATCCGTCGACGCATTTCACGGTGCACAATATTATTTTCCAACGGTACGTTTTAATTTAACCTCTCCCGAATTTCACATCTAATTATTCCCCGCTTTTAATCGATCTTGCTTCAACCTTTACACCATTAAACCCGATAATCGAGACTCGAGCGTTATCGAAAAGCCGTTTAAATGATCAAGAATTCATTTTGATGGCCAAACACGGGCATCCCTGTCACTTCTCATAATCCCCACTCGATATGTGGAAGCATTACAGAAGTACTTAATCACCGCTTGGCGCGCGGCCTTAATCGCTTTAAAGGTTACAAATTAAAATGCAAACGACCATCATCGGTATCATTTTAATGATATAGGCTTAATACGAAAACGATGTGGAAAAAAATTGGACCGTCCTGTGGGTCCGTTTAAATGATATTTAAAAGAGAAAAACTCGAAGGAAACGAGCAACAACGCTAAAATCTCTTAAATACTCGAAGGCAGGAACGAAGGAGCTATCGATCACCCTCGCGTCGACGGGAGTTTATTAGACCTTTCACGAGCGATTAAATCTTTGTGTATGAAGAGCACTCCGTCCCAGAAAGCATCGCGCTCAACGATCTCACATTTAGGAATAAGCCCGAACGTAATACAGCGATGGATAATTTATGAGAGAAAAAAAAAAAGAAAAAAAGAAAAACGGAAGCGGGTCGACTCACGCTGAGATTCATGAAGGGTAACATAAAGCGTATCAGACATACCATTTGAGATATAAATTTTCAATAAACTTCTCCCAGGATCCTCATGCTTATGCATCCACGCACTTTTGTTGCTTCGAGCCATAAGCACGGCGTATCGCGATTTATAAGTGGACGATCGCGGAATACACGGGTAAAATCCGACTCCTCCGTGCGTAAGCGATGCGACTGCATCGTTTAGGATAACAAAAATGAATGCAAATTACGTTCGAGGGTATAAGGGAAATACGAGATTACCAGGGGTATCGTAACCGGATTTACTTGTTTCTCATTTTTCCATCGCGGCGTGTACCGAGAGTATCCGAAACTAATGGATTGCCAGTTTAAGGGGAAGAGGGAGGGGCAGGAAGGGCAACGCTTTTTTATTCGCAGCGTCCCTTGCAGCCAAAGGCTTCCCTTCGTTCGTTTTTCGTCCGTGACCTGTCCTCCTTCGAGCTCACCGCCCAACCGTGGTACTTGGAAGATGGACACGTGTAATTTCACGCTCCACTACCTTACACTCCTAACTACTAAAATGCATTAAACATGGTGCGGTAGAAAAAGGGGTAAAATAATTTTCCCCTTGCAAATGGGCCTCTGCCAATCTCGTTTCATTATCCCCGTGCATGGAATTTCACGAGTACCTTCTTGCGGATTACGTTTCGGATATTTCATTTCATAGCGCTCGAATATAAACTCTGGCAGCGTTTTTTTTTTCCCCCCCATTTCGAAACTGGAGCTCGAAGTATTTTATTGCTGGGGGAAACGCGATTTTCGTGAGCGCTCCATCGTGGACGTGGTTTCCACGGGGATTTTCCGTACACACGAGGCCGCGTTTTGCGAGGACGATCGGCGCCGCGGAAATTCTGAAGCACGGAGTGGCCACAAACTATTCGACGCAGCGTTGCCAATCGTTGGAATGAGACACAAAGGAAAGTATGCGCCGGGAATTCAGGAGTAATACAGTTTATAGCTGAAACGTGACGAGGGACGACGACTTTGCAAGGGGCAAGTGTAGACGCCGAAGGAAAGGCATAACGAGGATAACCAAGAACCTTTCATCGAATAAAGGATGTTCATGATCGCCTATCATTGGAAGAGAAATAAATTACAGTCGCCTGACAAATGCCGTACGATAATTCTTCGAGCGAAAAGTAGCAAAGAAAAAAAGGCGATTAAACACGTGGAGATTTAAAAAGGACAGAGGTAAAAGTAATTAAATTCATCCATGATGGAAAAAAAGTGAGGTACATTTTTTTGAACCAGAATTCGAAACATTTACCGAGACTTTTGGTTTGCAAGCAACGTGCATCGTACGAAGTCAATTTAGATGATCAAAGTGAAACTCTGTTAACCCTGTTCGACAATTACCGAATGTCGACCTTTGACCGGCGGGTCAAATCATCAATTAGGCTCGAGATGTCTCGCGAGGACGGTGATTTACGAGATCTACGACCACAGTGGGTTTTTTGGAAGCCTCCATCGGGCATAATAAGGAAAAAGCAGAGGAAGGACGGGACATCGACCGATAAGTTACGTGCTGCAAACTTATGAATATGCAGATCCACAATTACGGATTCGACATTTCCGAGAGTGAGAAAAAAAGTGACAAAGGCGGAGATAACGCGAATGCGTGGCCTCAAATCTTTCCAAGGAAAACGATTAGATACTAAATAAACGAAACAATAATAACCGCTTTTGACACAAAACACATTAACTTTTCCACGTCTTTAAACCGGTTTATGTAAACATTTGTTTTACAAAAAAAAAAAAAGAAAAATTGATAGATATTAGCAAAAATACAGAAATAGTAACTTGTAAACTACTCTTAACACATTCTGTGCTGGGCCGATTTTCCTTACTTTCGGAACTATTTTTAATGTTCATTCACATCATGCACGGTGCATCTCGCCACGCTATTATAATTTGCTTCTAACGTATGTCTTGCGATTTTTATAATCGGCAAGAAACGAATCCTTTTTAATTTTTCGTTCGCAAGGACAATTCTATATAACCCGAATGGAAAATACAGCGCGTAGCATATACGCCCCACGCGGCACTGAACGTGGTAATAAACACACCGTAAGTACCTGTTATCACGCTCTTTGAGTCGTCCCGCGAAATCATAAACGGATATCAATCAGTCGACGTACCAGTAATTCTACGAAGACCTTTAGATCTGTTCGCGAAGCGACAAAGAATCGAGTTAATCCAATAACGATAAATACCGATATTCCCAGGGGTGCAAATAGCACAGTCTCCCCGGAGAAGCGAATATTAAACTCCTGTCAAGGAAATGAAGATGAAACGCTGACAAAGCTAATCGCCAGGATTTTCCTCCGATCGCGAGGCTTTCTCCCTGAGGCAGGGCCACTCGATAAGAAAGAAAATTTACTCGGAGGAAGGGATTATCGCGCGGCTTTCGCTGCTTGTAACGTCTTTATCGCTTTGTTCTTACACGCTTGCGGTACACGGAGAGAGGTTGGAGTGGGCTCGACAAAAGTAGAGGATTGCTCTCGAGGCCGAGAAGTGACATGGGGAAAGGAGAATTGGGACGGAGGTGCGAAACGAGAGAACATTCTGATGCCACACGCATCGGGCGCATTGCGACGCACGATGAATTGGGATTGTAGGAACAAGCGAGCAATTATAATCGAACACCAACAAAGCTGCCATTGGATTATGCCGATTTGCCTGCGAGAGTCCTTTTCCATTTAGCTCGGATTATCGAAAGGGAGGCAATGTTTTCTTGTATCCGTTTGCGGGACACGAATGACATTGGCGTAACTGAGAAGGGGGCAGAGTACAGAGGGCTGGAAATATCCGCAAGCTTCAACGTTTGCTCACCGCGGTGCTGATCGATAAGCCTAATCCGTGTCAGTGCATCTCCAAGTTATTCGATTTAGTTTATATCAAAGTTAGGTGCCAGTTTATGTTATATATATATATATATATATATATATTTATATATTTATATATATGTATGTACAACTGGTTCTTGCGAGCTATAATTATATAATTGAAATTAAAGTTATTGCACGCAAGAACTTGTTTAAATATATATATAATTCCGAGCAAAAAGACAGTTAGGAGTAAACATGTGCAAGTTTATATTAAACAATAGTTACGATGCACGCGTTTGAGCATAATACACTACCGTAACACTGATCTGCACATTCAGCATCGAGATTGGTGTAAATTTTCTCACTGTACACTTCAAACATTTTCCCCTTAATTAACATTCCAATGTGTTATCGAGCAACTAACGGGTAGAATTAATGTGCGGAATGTTGAACAATTCGATCGAATTTTGTCTAAAGAACAGTAGTTGCATCGACGAATGAATTGTTATCTTAGATTTATAATACATATGCGCAGTTAATAACATATATGTATATAGCAGAGAAGCAATGTAGAAAAGAATTTGTTCCGCGTAAGAAATTTTGGGGGATAGGCGACAAAAATTAAAGTTTCTCTATCAAACGAAACTACGTGGAAAGACGAGGGACAATAGTCGTTTGACCACGGACAAAAGTTCTTCAGAAAGAAAAAAACCCCAACAATATCATCGAACGTTATAACGAAGTGTCTGTCAGGATTTCCGGTAAATGGAGGATACATACGCCGTGGCAATGATAAATGTTAACACGACAACGATAGCAGAAACGCGGTAACACGCCTACAATGGTGAAAATGCGGAGGATACCAGATGTGTATTGTTGTCGGTCGCAATGAAATAAATGGTAGCCGAAGAAAGT
Organism: Ampulex compressa; assembly: GCA_038496175.1. Lineage (NCBI taxonomy): Eukaryota > Metazoa > Arthropoda > Insecta > Hymenoptera > Ampulicidae > Ampulex > Ampulex compressa. The sequence continues at coordinate 9,502 of JBCFXI010001456.1, read as the reverse complement.
TCCGGCAAAGTTTACAGTCGGCCGATAAAAAACCGAATATACGAAACAATATCGTTCCAGTACTTTAATTCGGCGATATTTGCTAACGGTAGCTTGAAATATTCCGGGCGAGCTTATGAAATATTGTTAATAACGAAATGGAAATTTGATATGGCTTAAAGCATTGCACCGGGCAAGATTGTTTTTAAACTCGTTTAACAGGATCTAGATTATCCGGCATATTGCTTCAGCATACTTTTTTTCAGCAGCCGCTTAAAGGTGATATAACAAATTGGTCGTAATAATTGAAATAGAATATATTGGTCCTGATGGTCGTATCGACATAATGGCTTTTTTGCGCTTTTCAGTTTTTTAGCTCATCGAAAGAGAGAGGAGAAGATTATTAAGGTGACGAGGCAAATAAAGCTAGAAGAGGATTTGATGCGAAGTTCACGCAATCACGAAAAGTGAATCGTAATTAGAAATCGCTTAGAAAAATATAAACTTGTAGGAGTCTGAACGAGGATTTTAATGTTTCGTTTTTACTCTCCTGCCCACTGATGAACCGAGATGTTATTTATGAAAGCATCACATTAGCGCACATCACCGACAGATATGCTAATGTAACCGCCAAGAAGATACGCCATGTAGAATCTCTTTGAGATATTAGCAAAGTAGGCATAATAATTAGCGATCGGCGTAATGAACAGGAATAAGATTGCCCATTCGCATATTGGGTCATGCCAGCTAATTTGGGAAAATACACGAGTAGCAGAGTTTCCAATTGCCGATGTTAAAACGCGTGTAGACGCAGTTTACCACGGCAGTTCACGAGGGCTCTTGCGATCGCGTGTAAATGATACAAAACGCAACTGTGCCGCCATGTAAAGAGGATCCTCCAAAATCGTAACGCAACATTGAAAATCGTTAACGTGTCAATATTGGTATAATTGCAAAATCGAAAATAAAAGTATCCTTTCCGAGTGCCCCCTAGAACCGATAATGCTGATTGTAAAAAAAAAAAACCTTGAAAAAACATTTTCGAGTGCTTCACGTTTGTATAATGAAAACCGTTGCTACTTGTTAGTCGTTGCGATGAAAAGCGTTGCGCTCGTATTGGGCAGTTCTTCGGGGTTTGATTAAAACTCCTAGGAAAATGATGCCCGCGATCTTTAATTCGAGAATACGTGTCATCGCCGGTGCCGTCACATAACTTTTGGTCATAGTAGCCACGAGTTTACCCAAACGTTTGTTTGCCTCGTTCCGCACCGAGGACAATCCGTCTGCAAAGTTTCGCAATGACATACTCACGTCCATTAAACGTACACGTTGTGCGTCGATTCTGAGCCTCGATAATTACATTACTAATCTCCCAAGATCGATATCACAGGTATTTTCCGCAGTTTCGTCCCTCCTTCTCCGAGTGGAATGCTTGGATAAACTATTTTGCGTAACCTTGTCCAACGTCTGGTACAAATATCACGAACAAAACTCGAATTTCGCACCCCGATCTTCGTGCACTTTTATCGTAAACTTTAGTTTGTTCGGCGTGTATAGCGAGAAATGCTCAAGAGTGTCGACTGTGTTGGTCTGGTGGATGTATTCTGTCTATCGATGCTTACCATTACCTCATCAATGCCTACACTTGTTCTGAACTATATTTCTATCCTCGAGTATAGTCTATTATCATCCAATTTGTCTATTATGGGTGCAAAAGCCAGGGTGGATAATTAGAGCTCCTTTGTCATGGGAGAAACCTATCTTCATCTCGTATAAAGCACCTATTCTAACCTCGTCAATGCCTATTGACAACTCGTTGAGATGTCTTTCCTCGATTCACTGAAGATATTTATCCTTGTTTTGATATTTTAGATATTCTGAGAGAGAGAGAGAGAGAGAGAGAGAGAGAGAGAGAGGGAGAGGGAGAGGGAGAGGGAGAGAGAGAGAGAGAAGGAAAGCCAAAAGCAGCCAAGGTGTGTGCATAAATCACTGGCAAGTAGGCGAGATACCTAAGACACGTCTAAGATGCCACTCGCGATGTCGGTGCTCATCCCCAACCTCACAAGTGTCTAACAGCTTTTCAGTCAACCAACAAATCCTCAGTTTCTTCAAAAGCTATATTTCCAAATTCTCGAGAATCATGTTATTCTCATCCAAGTATTCATTCGAGCATCTCAGCCAAACGTCCTTATTCTCGGTCTCATCCGCGATCCTTTTTCTAGTGGAAACTAGAAGAGTCACATATTAAATAAGTTGTCCGTGTAAATCACTCCTAATGGAGATACATCCGCATCCTGATACCCTCTAAGACGCCTATTCTCCTTTCGTCGATGCTCATCCGGACCTCACGATCGTCCAACATCATCTCAATCAATCCGATTCTCATTCTCGTCCGCGACTTTCATCCTCGTCGAGGCTAGGAACCACTCTCAAAACAAACAAATCCGTATCCTGCTCTCTTCCAAGACTCCTACTCGCACTCTACCGACGCTCATCGCAATTTCATAATCATCCAATATCCAAATTTTATCCAATTTTATCCGCGAATCTATAAAGACCAGCAAACCCACCTCAAACACCACTCTCAAAGCAGACAAATCCCCATCCTACTCTCTTCCAAGACTCCCATTCGCACCTACCATACTTTCATCCCATCCTCATAACCATCTAATCTCCCTCCTCATCTTCGCTTTCATCCCCGAATCTAGGAAACACCGACAAGCCGTCCTCAAGGACCACTCTCAAAGCGGACTAATCCTCATCCTACTCTCTCCCAAGGCCCTCACCCCCACCCACCGTCCCCTCATCCCATAACCCCATAACCACCCAATACCCCTCCTCGGGCAACTCCATCCTCACTTTCATCCGCGACTCTAGAAACACCGTCCTCAAAGGCCACCTCTCGAAGCAAATCCAAATCCTTATCCTGCCCTCTTCCAAGACCCCCACTCGCACTTCATCGACGCTCATCCGAGCCTCGCGCCAGCCTAACCGCCCCTCGTCCTTGTCCGCGGGGCTGCAAAGGCCGACAAGTCGTGCGCGTAAATCACTCCCGAGGAAGCGAGGCAGGCACGGGGTCATCGTCCTCTGGGCTACCGCGTCGACCCTCCGCGAGGGCTTCCCCGGCGCTTACCGGGCTCCGCCGGCGGTGCACGTTGTCCTCCGTCGCCGTGAGGGTGGGCCAAGCCGATCCACGGCGAAGCTCGAGGTAGGCGGCTCTGGCCGCCCGACGCGTGCACCGGTCGAGGCGTCGCGACGCGTACCCGGAAGACGGCGGCCCTCGCCAGGGGGGCGGCCCTCCGGCTGGGGTGGGGGGAGGAGCGGCGAGCAGGGGGGAGGTCCTCGAGGGGCGTGCGTCACCCGTCTTTTGGGGTGCCGGTCCCGACGTTGACTGCGCCATCGGGCAGACTCCGACGCGCTGCTCGCCGCCGCCACCGCCGCCGCCGCCGCCGCCACCGCCGCCGACGACGACGGCGACGCCGACGCCGGCTAGCGTCGGCTATCGATTTTTCCGCGCAGCCTCCGCGGCCGGAGCACACGGCAGGCCGATGTCTGCCGCGGACCGTCCTGGCCGCTCGATCCTGTGCTCTCGCGGCTGCCTCCCTTGTTTATCCCGCCCTCGTCCTTCCTTCGCGCTATTCCGCTCGTGGAACTTCAGGGGGATTCTCTCTTGTTCCTCTCGCTTCACGACTTTTAGGCTTGTTACTTTCCGTCGAGAAGGAATGCGGCGGGTTTCCCTTCTTTTTTTTCCCTTCGGGTTTACGGATGTAAGTCGCGCGATTCTTGCATGGTGGTAATGGGTTCTTAGGGAAGGAGTTGGGGAGCGTTTTGGAATGTTGGGATTTTGCGAAGGAGATTTTTGGGGGTGGATGGAGAGGGTGGGGGGATTGCAGAGGGACGTAATGGGAAGCACTGTATTTTTTCATCGGGGATGATCGTTTTGTATTATCGTGTTCCAATTGATTGTTTTGAATAGTAAGGAGCGGGGGGTTGATGTATCGTTGTTTTTGGGAAATGTTCTACGTGCAGCGTAGAATAGTTCTACAAGCAACGTTTGTTACAGTCGTCTGCTGTTTGATCCTGTGCTCTCGCGGCTGCCTGCCTTGTTTATCTCGCCCTCGTCCTTTCTTTGTACTATTCAACGTACGGAATTTTGGGGGAATTCTTTCTTGTTGCTCTTTCTTGACGAGTTTCGGGTTCTCACCTGTCGCGAGATGAGATGTCGCGGTTCTTTGGTTGTATCTATGTAAGTTGTGCGATTCTTGTATCGTGGCATTGGCTTTTTTTTTGGAAAGAGTTAAGAAGCCTTTCGGGATGTTTGAAACGAAATTTTTGGCGATTGTCTGGAAAGAGCGGAAAGACTGCGGCGAAACGTAATAGAAAGCATTACGACGTTTTTCGGTAGTGATAGATCGTTTTGCATTATCATGCTCGAATTGATTATTTCAAATATTAACAAGTAGTCGGTATATCGTTGTTTTTAAGAAACCTCTCCAGCATATCAACACATACGTGCAAGCAACATTTATTACAGTCGTCTGCTGTTTGATCCTGTGCTCGTGGCTGCCTGCCTTGTTTATCCCGCCCTCGTCCTTCCTCCGCATTATTCCGCCCACGGAATTTCAGGGCGCAGGGGAATTCCGAGGACCCTCCGCCAAGGTGCCTCCTGCACTGCGCGGGTTATATTTGTAACGAGCTCAAGATATCTTTTAACTTCCTCCTGGCATTTCGGCAAATTAATTGTTTATATTTTTGCTTGCTTTTCCTTTCTGTCGGACGAATTTTCGCGGTTCTTCGTTTTGTCTATTTAACCCGTGTGACTCCTGTATCGTGGCATCGACTCTTTGTAGAACCAACCCAAAAGCGTTTCGAGATGTTTGGAACAGAATTTTGGGCGATTGTCTGGAATGAGTTGGAAAACTACGGTGAAATGTAATACAAAGCATCGCGACATTTTTCGATCGTGAAAGACAGTTTTGCATTATTATGCTTGAATTAATTGCCCTCTAGCGAGGATTCATTTATTGATCCAAAACCAGCTTGAATTCCAATATCGGTGGTCGGGAGATCGAAGTCCGCCGCGGAAGGTTTAAACGCGTTTTACGTGGATCGTACGGTTTACGATTGCGCCCTGAGGTTTTGGTAGGTTTAAAGATATCCTGGAAAATGGTCGATAATATTCGGTTTAGTATTGGTGCGGGGAATTCATGTTAAATCCAGAAGTGTACCTATACCACGGATAAGTATGGGCTTGGTATTTTATGCCTGGTTTCGAATTAACGGATTAAAGATAGGTGGACGCTTCTCATGGTTACTGTTAATTCCTCGAAATACAATAACGAGTTAGGATCGTTATTTATTTATGTGCCATTGTAAACTTCGAGTCTAACTCGTCAAGAGCTGTTTTCGACGGACGTCGGCAGTATAATACTATATTACTCAGTTGCTTCACTCGTGCGTCGATTATGGATGATTCACAATCTTTAAGATGCCCCATTCTTCCATTTTCTCAACAGTACCAATAAAAAAGTTGCATTCACAAATCGGTAAATCAAAAAGAAGCACATTGAAAGCAGTATTCGGTATAGCAGTGATCTCACACGGCGAATGCCATACTGGGCAATTGAATTTGGTAAACACCATAAATAATTGTCCTTCAATAAAATTATATAACAACCTGATTAAATGTTATATAACGATCGAAATTTTCAAATAAAACGTTCTCTTTCTTAGCCTGCACGTAACTGCTCGATTGAGCCAAATTGAAATGTATTTTTCGGACGCGCCAAACTCAGTTTTATTTGTACGTCAAGGGGTTAATCTGCTTAATTTTCATTGATGTTTCGGTATTGACTAGCCAGGACCGTTTGACCAAGCATTTGCGGTTTTGGGTGAGTTTTGAGTATACTGCGCATCTACCGCGTGGTAGAGATTGGATCCAGCGGGTGGAATTTAATTTCCATACTGTTCTGATCGTTTAACCAAGATCTTGGGTCGAACCAAAATGAATATGAGATATAATGAAATTTTGCGAATTCTCTATGCTTCAGATTCTCCTCTGGCGCATACCTTGACGCGACGATCTATCCCTCGCTTTTCGTTTCTGAAAAGATCGATCGCTGATTTGATGTACGACGTTTCAGGAGCTCCGCAAATGAGATGGGCTTCGAAGCATTGGTCGGACGTCGTTGATAGGGTTTGGACATTATCCCTTAGAGTGATTAATCGGTTCGTGTAATTACCGGGACACTTTGAATCTCGAAGCGCCCGTGTATTTTAGAATGTCAATTTGGTTTCATGGAAGGTATTCAAATTAGCTGCAAAGAGCTTAACCTCGAGGTACAGTATACCGACATTGCTGCAATCGACATTTTTCCTTGACTGCGACGATGCTGCTTTCTGAAACAGATTAAAAAGTAGATTGTTCGCGAATGCTTCCTCTGAATAATAATTGCGTCTGTTAACGATCAAATGGCCATGATAATAAGGCTTTGCTTTCGACATTATTATCGCTGATTCTTAACAAAAAATTTCAAAGCTTTCTTTTTCTAACGTACCAGAAAAACTATCGCAAGTATACTCAATAGATATACTGTTAAATTAATGCCAAGTACATCCATTTCAAGGTGCAACTCTGCGTTTAAAGGTATCCTACAATAGTACGTACAACTTCGAATTTAAGATTACTCTTGAATGTCAAGGACGTGAGATTTGCGTTATCTGCCGTGGAAATGGTGCGCCTCGAAGATGTTTTTTTTAAGCCAAAGGGGGGAAAGAGCAGGAGTTTCTGGAAAAATTGCGCGGAGTGGAGCAGGAGGCGTCGACGTTTCCACCTCCTCGTTTCTTCTCCCTTTATCCACTTCTAGAGTCCTTTCATCCACCATCGACTTTCTCAAAGCCAGGCGGAGCCAGCGGGCGAGATTCTCGCTAACGAACGGGCCAAGAATCCGCTCTAGCTTCCCAGGAATACTTAGGTTAGTTAGAGAGAACCGACCCACACAGATTCTACCAATTCCTTTATTTTCGGCGACACAGTTGCATACTGGGCGATAACCAGAAACCATTTTTTCACCCAAAATTTTCATCCAACATCGTGTATTATGGTGAATTAATTTTCCGTTAGCATCGATATTTCATTTATACCTAACCTCGTTTACGAGAATGGCAATGCAGAAAATGGTTAACGTCTCCATGAATAATCGTTAAGCAGTTCTTTATCCAGGCTGATAGAGCCAAACTTTAAATTATGTTTAGGAAAAATCAAGATAGAAGCATCCATATAGTGAAGACGACAATGTAGTTAACCCTTTTTCAAGTTTCCTTTGCGCGAAGATTTACATGGCTCTAGATATCAACGATGTTTTCAACTTCTAAAAGCTGTTTTGCTTTAATTCCCCAGTACTCCGGCTGTTAACAAGTTTACATCGTGGCTTTTTCAACTTTCCATCGTGCTTGCTTCCATTAGCTAACCGATCGATCATCAGGTGTATAGCAGCCGCCTCCTCGAGCTCGTTTCTCCCTCTAACAGGCAAGCAACAATGACCATGTCATTGGACAGTCGGGACTCAGAACGATCCTAATTACCTCGTCTTCCACGCGGGGACAACGAGCTCCCAAGGGCGGATCAAAACTTTGGCGATTATAGGTAGTGTGAGTTCCTAGTTGGGGGTATTAGGTTGTAGCGCATGAAACTGTTGATACTTGAGAATGGTTATTGTAAGAATTAAAGTGATTATGGTGTTCAAAAATACTACATCCAGAAACAAGTGGTATACACGATTTACTGCCACGTTAGGAAAAAAATGATTCATACCTGGAATGGTTGAACAAAGTCTGCTATTTTAAATTTACATCTGATGCTTCACTCGCGAAGTGCCGGATCTGCATGTTTTGTGCGTGGATGTTGCACTCGTGTTACATAACTTCCTAACTCCGTGGAATTAATACGTGGTTTAAACCTGGGAGTTAGCCACGCGATCTTTTTATCCTGGCGTAGTGAAACAGTAATTTGGAACAATGTAACTCAATGAGTATCCTTAAGTATGTGCCTGGTGTTCCACCCGGAATGTTCATAAAATCGCCTTAAGCGATCAACATTCATTGCGGAATGCAAATTAAAAAAGTATTATTGACATAGAAATTCCGTTCAAATTTTTGCGACGATGGAAAGTTGAAGAATAAAAATCCTCCGTGTTCCTCTGAACGATACATGAGTAAAATCTAATGTTGAGCTAATAATGAGCCAAGTCAGCATATTATTCCCAATATGCAGCAGCGAGTAACGAAGTTCAGCTGAGCGGGCTATTGATATTTTCTGCGAATGTTTGCCATGCCTCCATTGGCACACGTTCGCTTTATATAATACTATGTATTACGCAGTGGATGTGCACGGTTAGTTTTAGAGCGGCGTAATCTATAGGCTGTACATTGCGCACTTTAAACCTACTGTACAACGGTGTAAATCCATCAGGATTTGCCAAAGCACATGTAAATGGTATTCATGCAGTAGCAGAAAAGCATTCCAGTTAAAAAAAAAAAAAAAAGCGACTACAGATTAATTTTTATTAGAACATTTCTCCCAATTTTGAGGTGTAAAATAGGATTGTAAATGTTCCAACACTCTTTGAGGATCGTTCCAGACATTGCTATATACATAACGATCCAGCAAATGGAAGAGCACGCTGGTAAAACGTAACTTAACTCAATATAAAAATGTATACCTTCACAATTTTATGCTACGTTTAAACACTCGTATGGAGAGAGAAGAAAAACAAGGGCAGTGATAACTGAGCGTATAATCTTTTTTACCAGTTTTCCATGAACATTCGCGACACGTTAGTCGCTGTTTCCCTTGTTCGATTATGAATGAATAATCCTAGGATCATTTAGATAAGATATCCATAATTTCCATGCATATTGTTATCGAAATACTTACAAACTCAAAAAGGTTTTAGTTTCAATGGACTTTTAGTTTTATATGTACATGTGAATTTTCATGCTTTATTCACGATAAAATTAGAAGCAGTGTTTAGTAAGGTAAATATTAAGACTTTATCCGAAATGGGCAAATTCAAGAGCATGGAATTCTGGATAAAAGAAAAACTATACTTCATCCGTCACTTTTCCTTAGAAACGTCTAGCCTGATCGCCAATGGATGACTCTACTTATCCGCAGTAGAAGCACTTGATCTATGGTCAGACAATGAAGGAAGTAACGCTTACGCCAGCTCGTTTCTCACGACAATAGGCGATCGTGAAAATAAAATAGGCTAAAGTCGAAGAAAACCCGCGGAGGGTATTTTCTTTTAGGGAAGGAAAAACGTAAATACCCACTGGGAGGCCTTATCCGATTATTCTAATTAAACAACGCCATCATAAATTGCATCCAGTACTGTAATCTTCCGAGTGGTCATATTTTTAATCGCGTTCAACTAAAACGGAGCATCCTTGTAAAATTGAAATTTTTCTGCGATACTTATATAAATCTTCTTTATCTATACATGGAATTTCTACGATATTTACA